>OZ007572.1:43815087-44092587 GCA_963931925.1 Onchidella celtica | reverse complement strand
AAAGCCGCTCGTGTGGAGAGGCAGACTCCGCTATATTCATAGAATATGCTAAATACAGGAGAGAATATGTTTCAGATGCTGAAACGGACATTCCAAAGTGGAAACAAAAATTAAAATCGGCTATGAATAAAAACAGATTCGTAGATCGAGCGAAAGAGCTTGACAGTCTCAGTGGACCTAATCCATATCGTATATATAAGTTCGTGGATGGGAAAGTGATGAGCACATTGCGAAAGTCCCAAACTAAAAGCGTGCCATCGCAAGGGGTATTAGAGAAACAGGCTTTTAATCAGCACAATGTCACCTGCACACAAATGGACAGAAACAGTGGCCGAGCACCTGTGTCAACTTACACGTCCGCCTCTGTGTATGGCTCTGAAAGCACGGAATGGTCAAGGACTCTGCATTTCAGAAATGAAGCCCGCGACGAAAAAACGACGTCTCTTCCGAACTTTGAACTATTATGCCACCAAGGTAACACGAGTTCAGGAGTCAGCGGGAACATTCCTGTGGAAGGAAACACGCTTAATACAACATCACAAAAAGCTATTGGGATAGCATCAGGTACAGGCGATCCATGCATTAACGAAGTGTATTTTACTGATAATGGCGATGCCCTTGAAGACCAGTTCGATCCCAGTTTTTCTCAAGCAGAAGCAAAAACACTAAATTGTGCACCATTGACTAACTACAACAAAAATGTCACTTGGTCAATGATGGGACAGTTTACAGAGTCAGAATCTGGGCAGGCCTCACAGTCAATGGTGGGACAGTTTACACCCTTAGCATCTGGACAGGCTACGCAGTCAGTGATGGGACATTTTACGCAACCAGAATCTGGGCTCCTCCCACAGCCAATGATGGGACCCTTTAGACAGTCAGATTCTGGGCAGAAGACACAAGAGACGCTGCCACTGGCTCTGCAGATCTTGCATGAGCAAAGTGAAGACACACGCATGGATTCTTGCAGGCCAGCGCCCATGAGCATAGACGGTGACACAAGTCTTCAGACACTGCAGCATGGAATAGATGCCAAACCAGCGAGTTCCAGCTCTCAAGACAAACTGGCTGCGGGTCGCTTCGAAGTAAAAATATTTTACGGAATTCCTTACCATCTGGTTAAGCGGCAAACATTGGCGGCACCCAATGAAACTTGTAGGATTTATTTTGAGAAACCTCACAAGTGTGAATTTACCAAGGGAATGCTGAAAGGAGAAGAGGGCACAGTACAAATAAATCTTCCCAATTTGGATGGTTTTGAACTGTCTGAACACAGAGAAGAACAGCTTCGTGTACTGCTGGATATGCTTGAGCGAGGTATTTTCATAAGCTACAGAGATGGAGATATTTATGCGAGACGTGAATGCAAAACGAAGGTTTTTGTATCCGACGGTGAGAAAACGAGCAGAGCCCTTTGCAGAAGCCGAGAAAACCAAATATTTGATTTCAAACAGTTTCAATCCTCAGTAGAAAAACATGCAAGCAATAAAGCATTACCTGTAGGGAAGGATCACGTCATTTTAACCATTGGACACGAAATCGAGAAAGTTAAACCGACCATGTATATTGAGATAAGACAGTTACCAGCTTCTCAAATTCTGTGTAAAGAAGACAGCAGTACATTAGAGAAGCCTCAGAGTTCGATGAGTGACTCTTTTGATAAGTTCGTTGATGCCACGAGAGAACTCAGTCTGTAATTACTAAGATCGTTTCTTGGCAAAGATAAAAATCTGGAAGGATAATGCAAAATTATTTACCAGTTACAAGAAAAAAACACAGCAGTTACAATAATGAAAACAGGGCAAAGTTGTTTTTTTTTTTTTTCAAAAATCATTTTTTTCAATGTGTAAGTGTCTGTATGTGTGGGGGTTGGGGGCGTGAGGGTGTGAAAGAGACTAGCCATATCAATCATACAGGAGTTGTATTACATTGTTGTAAATTTGCACGTTGTCGGTATTAGATGCAAGACTAGCCATATCAATCAAAAAGGAGTTGTATTATATTGTTCTCAATTTGCATGTTGTCGGAACTAGATGCAATGTTTACAGCATCACCCAAATTCCAACTTTTTAAGATAACCACTGGTCATCTCTGACGTTTTGTTGAGAATGAACGATAGACAGACAAGCAGACAGACAAACAGATAGATAGATAGATAGATGGATAGATAGATAGATAGATAGATAGATAGATAGATAGATAGATAGATAGATAGATAGATAGATAGATAGATAGATAGATAGATAGATAGATAGCTAGATAGCTAGATAGATAGATAGATAGATAGATAGATAGATAGATAGGTAGATAGATAGATAGATAGATAGATAGATAGATAGATAGATAGATAGATAGATCAATAGATGGAGAGAGAGAGAGAGATAGGGAGGAAGGGAGGGTGGAGGGAGCGAGGTAAACAGTTACACGGACGTTAGGCTGACTGCATCTACAGCGCATGTCCATTTCAGCATATTTCATTTTCAGCCATTATAATTATGCTAACATTCTGCTATCGACTGGAGGTATTTATTACTGAAAAATACCAATAAGATACCCATTCACTGTTCTCTCTTTTATGTTCTTCGTCCATCCGTTCATGTACAATATTTCATTCAATTAGAAGGTTAGACATTTGATTAATTGACTCATTTACTCATGAAATTGTCACAAGTGGAGTGAGCGCGATTAAAGGGATTGCTGTAAAGTGGGTATAGAGTTGCGAGATTAACTCACGGGATAGTTGAGGCAGACAGTTAACTTGAAAGCGTGCAATGACACGAGAAAAGTGTTGGGGTTATTGAGGTAGCGTCTGGGTAGTGAAAAGTCACTGCAAGCTCAGAAGTTGAAGAGAACAGACGTGTGAGAGGCAGTCGTGAGTTTTTGATGTATTCCAGTGAAGACTGGTAGATTGAATTATAAGGATTTGTAAGTGTGATGATAAATCTACTATATTCTGATGATGATATTGATGCAAATAAGTTATATGCGAGGACTTAAGGGGTGTTCAAGTAATTCATTGCTGTATAAATAGATGTGAACAATGAGCGAGATACGTATGTTAGGAGCATGGATTCTTAGCATAGTCGGAGTGCTGTGTAATACTGTGAGTGTGTATTACAGTAGAGATGTGCGGCTGTGTAGTGTTTGCGTGAGTGTTGGCTGTGTGGTGGGTGAAATGTGGAATGTTGTGTGTAACGCTTGATGGGTCGTAATGAGTGGTGAGTGTATAGTAAGTACATAGTATTATAGAGATGTGATGTTATTCTTTATAGGTGCCGGGTGCAGGCTGTAAGTGTCGCGGCCGTAATTGAAGTGACGGGGTCGGGCTGTGATGCCACCATCAGGACCTAGAGGACATAGATAGGCTGAGGATGTACGCCAGTATCTGGGTGCTTCCGCCAAGGGTAGCTGTGGCGTAAGGCCGACAGGCAGCACAATATCCGTGGCAGTCTGATTCGGGGAATCGAGGCTGGCCATAGTTATAGGATATATGTATTAGGATATTGTACTGCAAGGTAGTGCAGACATTGATGTTAGGCTGATTTGATTTGAGGTCTTTATTTTAGGAGGTTCGCTGCCCTTGGCATTTACACCTCACTTTACTTGTTTTATTTCTTGTTCTGGCGGGGGGGGGGGGGGGGGAGATGATATGGATAAATTTTAATCTATTAATTTCAATTTTGCCCGGGCAGCGGCCTTTCGGCCTGCTCTTTACGTTTTCCAACTGCCAAGGTATCTTTAACGTGCGCAACGTGCACACGGGCCCTCCGAATTTTTCGTCCTTATCCGAGAAGACTAGGTACTCGATCCTACCCCCCAATAGGACCAGGGACTTGAAAATATGAGAAAAATCCAATTTCCAAGAACTTCTCGATCCTACCCCCCAATAGGACCAGGGACTTGAAAATATGAGAAAAATCCACTTTCCAACATGCCTGCACTGCCCGGGTTTAGAACCCGGGACCCTTGGCATGAGAGGCGAGCACCTTGCCCCTAGACCACCTTGTCCCCTGATGTTAGGCTGAGGCCAAAATTTCATATTTTAAAGAATTGGGTAGACTGTCGTGGAACTGGGAGTAGAATGAATGCTTGAGGGGAACGAGTACTATATGGTACTTATTTGATTGTAATTATTAATGTTATAATAAATGTGTGAGCCTGCTTGACTGTTTTGTTAATTGTTATACTTGTTTGTTTGTGATTGTTCAACCGTGTATTAAGGGCATTTCCCAATCTGGGATTTGTTACAAAATGATACACTAAGTAATGCCCAGTGTTCTAGAATATTATATCAACTGTTCACAATATTTACATATCATGTTGTGGTTAAGGCACAGCTGTCATTTACTTTTATTCCTTGTGTTATTATACATGTTATGCTTGTCACAAACCACGAAGTGTTCATGTCTCAAACATGAAACCTGCTCTCTGAGTTTAAATGCAACTCGAGGTGATATACTATACCAGAACACACAGTGAGATAACACGGGTAGTGGTGGTGGTGGGGGGGGGGGGGCACAGTCGGAAATTTGCCAGCACTGCCATGCTACGAAAGAAGACTGTATATGCCAACCTAAGTCAAATTCACTTTTACACGTCATTCGATATAATAAAATGCGCTCTGTCTTTCTATAGGGGTTATAATTAATATTTGTTCGACTAATGGGATATCAAACTATAGTACTAACCCCGCGTTCACACCAGACATCCGCGTTAGTTAGCTTTTGTACCACACACGGACGGACCTTAATCTGAATATCTCGTCTTTAAGGGTTCTCAACCAACTCTCATAAGTTTGGTAAGAACACTAATAGGCGAGATACACATTAAGATCATGGTCTTCCATTCGTGAGTGGTACTTAATTTAAAAAGCGGATCTCTGGTGTGGACGAGGGGTAAGCTCGGTCCGACACAGTCAGATGCTGGCAGACAAGATGTGCACACCATTAATTTCCTATATTTACTTAGTAAATCCGGGCAGACTCTATGCCCGGTCAGATACTGTCAGCTTCTGCCATTATTTCTTCGGTGTACATTTTGCTGGCAGCATCTGACTGTGTCTGACCGGGCTGCATGATTTTTTTTTCGTACGAGCCTTAGTAAATTAATTCAGGAGTTGGGCAGCAACACACCCCAAAACACAGGACAGTTCCAACACATCCCAGGGACTTTCGGTGACGTTCAGAGTCATTTCAGGCACAGTCCAGAGATTGCTGCACCCATGGCAGTGTTCGACAGGACGACTGGCGACAACGGACGTGCAATCATGGCCGAGCGACAACTGTACAAAGTTTCTCTAAATCATAATTATTATGATCGGATTCAGACCAACCTACCCACAACAGACGAGTCATTTTCTCTCGCCCGTCCGACTTTTCACCTTTATTGCTGCAGTAAAATTTCAACGACACTCAGCCATGGGATTGTTCTTCTTTAATTTCGCGTACTTTAAGCCACCAGGCCCATGGCGTCTGAAAAAAAGCACAGATGGGATGCTTGAAGAAAAATTTAAAATACAATTTTTTCATCAAATAATGTTATTTTTTAGCACCAATTTGGACTCAGCGACCCAAAATTAGGTACGGGCACAGACTAATAAAATACACAGACTGGATGAGCCCATTGTGTGACGTCACAAAACAGCGAAAGGTCATGAACCATCCGCCACATTAGGTTTACGGTTGCGACCGACGCGTCAGCATTGCTACAATGCAGCGGTCGTTAAAAGTCCAGACGGTCATCATTTATAACAATAAAAAAAAAGGCAGCTGTAGACAATAAAATGAAAGGATAGGCAAGATAATACATTATTAATACATGTACCACCAATCTTGACAAATAAAAAGAAATTTCTACTGCAGATAGAACTAGAATCGGAATTTCCCGAGCGGCGGCCACGTTGGTTATACGGCCGCATCTCATTAACTTCCGTAAAAAACGACACAGCCCGAAGCTTGTGTTTCCAGTCTGGTTATTTATTAGTCTGTGGGTACGGGCGCGAAGGCTTGGCGCTTTATCGCTTTATAAAGATTTTTTTTGTAAATATTTAGGTTTAGTCATTTCAAAACGGGCGCTTAGCCGGTGACTTGTGTTTGGGGGTGTGTTACTGCCCCACTCCTAGATTTGCTAAAGCTCGTACGGAAAAAAATCACGCGACGGGGTTTAGTATGATACCTATGTAATCGTACTTTGTTTTGATCGTCATCAGACGGAATTGGACAAGCAAAAAAGGCAGGGAGCAAAACGAGCTTTTTAGCTTGTCCTATAAAGTTGAGTTGTTGTTTTTTCTGACATATGACGGTATTTTTTTCATGGCACGGCAGAGCACAAGTCATGAATTTTTTAATCGGGTCAAGAATTGAAGTAAGGTGGAACAGGTAGTGGAATAGTGGAAAGGTTCAAGGAGAAGAACCTGCCATATCGGTCATCCAGAAAGTTTTCACATTGAAATGGGAGTTCCCAGGGAGACTACATACCTGTTTTTGATCATGGTCATAAACTATAAAGTTTGGTTTTTGTTTCCTTTTTTTTTTTTTTCGACAGAAAATTAAGTTCTTGGGTTATATCAAAATAGTGTTTTTACAATTCACAGTTTTCTCTGTAAAAAAAGAAAGGAAAAGACATTCAAGTCTGTGGTGTAAACAAAAAGTTGTTACACAATCCGGCAAAAAAAAAAAAAAAGCAAAAAAACTTCTACTTTCAAAAGCCATACTTTAGCAACAAATAGCCAGAAAACTATAATATATATTTTTCTATTTTCTGTATGCAACCAAAATCAAACATAATAATAAGCAACATTTCGGCCCCTTTTATCTTTGAGATTGTAAAAGGAAGAAAAAACAGGGAAAATCTTGCTTAAACTATGGCGTTTCGTTTCTTCATTTAAAAGATTTTGTTCAACATTCAGTTGCTCCATTGTTTGAAATGTATAAACGTGTATTTTTAAAATTTTGTTTAATAAGCTTTACAATAAACCCAGTGGACCTTAGCAAACATCAAAATGCAAAAGACTTCAGTGTGTTGTGCATGTGTCTGCACGCACTGCGCAGGTGAAAGCGTATTAATTTTTCTATTCATATCGCTTCGTGTGTTTGGCAATACCTGTGTAAACATTGTTTGAATGTACATTTAATTTAATTTTTGCATTTTTTTTTTATGTTGCATACTTCTTAAATCCCATTGCAGCCCAGTTACACCTGAGAGCGCTTCCCTTCCTCTTTCACTCCTCCCCCAAAAAAGTTTATTCATTCAGCTGACATTATAGACCAATGATTCTAGTTGTAGCTTTGCATCACAAAGATATCCATCTGACTGGCTGAATGGGGTCAGCTCTATGTTCCCTCAGCTCTATGTTCCCTCAGGCAAACAAAAATACACAAACAGTGAACCCGTAATCGGTGGGGGGGGGGGGCTGCCCAGTTTGTCACAGGCCCAGTTTGTCACAGGACCACCCCGCCTGGACTGTGCCCTGCATGATGGAAGTTATCACTGATACTCTCAAAAAGAGTAAATGAATGATTGATTGATTGTATGAATTGAATTTTATTTTTCAATTGTTTTTAACGAAAGGACATTCATTGTTGAAATTTTACAGAGTAATTTGATTTGATTTGCATACAAAAGGAAGAAATATTGAACAACACAAGCTGAATTGACATTTTAGAGGGACTATCTTTACACCATCAATTTGAAGGTAGAGAATAAAAAACTTAAGTTACAACTATAGTGTTAAAGTGCTGTAATTATGACTGTCGTCAATTCTCAAATACTTAAATGAAATAATAAAGCGTTCTTCTTCATGAGTCTTCTTTCAAGACATAATTATGCTTCTTTTAAGTTTGTATACAGATCAACACAGTTTGTGTGAAAAACATGTTCATTGCCATTGGAAGTAATGAGAAGAGTAAATTGAAGGGCCCAAATTAATGTAGGCATACAAAAATATTCTAGAGTAAAACAAATAAACTGGTATCTTAATTTCTTATATGCAGGACCAACATAAAACTAAAGTAATTGTACATCATTTTGTACATCAGATTTACAGTCTAACAAGGGAAGGCAAAGAAATCATCTAAGGCCTACTTGGGCTAATCTGGAGGGGGAACACACTTAGTCAACCACTTAATAACAGAAACATAAATTATGTCCATAGTTCCCCATAGTTCACAAAGCACCTTTTTAAGCCTTTTTCAGGGGGGGGGGGCTGCCCAGTTTGTCACAGGCCCAGTTTGTCACAGGTCCACCCCACAAACTGGGCCTGTGACAAACTGGGCATGTGACAAACTGGCATGCTTCCAATCGGTGAACCCGTAATCGATAGGGTAGTCACCCATCAACAAGTACGTTGTGCCATTGCCCACTTTGGCAAAAAAATAATAATAAATCAGTAACCAGGGTTGCCAGATTGGCATTCATATGCTATACTTTGGGAGCTTCATGGAAGGTAAAATTTTCAATTATTTTACACAAAAGAGAGGGACAAATCGAAAAAAAAAGAGGGAAAAGCCATACAAAATAAAATTTAAAAAAAAATATATGAAAGATGTTAGGGGTTAGCCTTGAGGGTGGGGGTGGGGGGGGAGGAGATATCATGAGCTTTCTCAAATTCAGTGTTTTATTTCTTGTTTTCTTGTTAATTAAATGAAGAATACGAGTTATTGAATGTTCTGATCTTTATATCTTGTTTGTTGGGTTGGCTTATTGCTTTTATATTTACGAATATAACAAGTTTGGTATTTTGAGTTCTCGTTTTACGTCCCATTCCAGCTCGATAACAGCTATATTGGAGGCGAGGTTGGCGCCCCTGTAGAAACGCCAATAGACCTGATCGAACATTGAGGGAACATAGACCTGAGGGAACATAGACCTGAAGGAACATTGAGGGGACATAGACCTGAGGGAACATGGGCCTTCTCCCGGTTGAATCACCTGCATATTCTGCAGATTTACAGGAAAAGACCGCAGATGACAATCTGGGTCAAATTCGTTTTCTAACGTCTTTTCATAAAACCAAAAATGTGTTCTATCTTTCCATCTGAATTATGATTAATCTATCTATCTATCTCCCTTCCTCTCTCTTTCTCTCTCTCTTCCCTCTCTCTTCTCACAAACACTCTTTCACTGGCCCAGTCTCTCCCTCTCTCTCCTTTCTCTCACCCCTCCCTTCACCCCTCCCTCTCTCTCTCTCTCTCTCTCTCTCTCTCTCTCTCTCTCTCTCTCTCTCTCTCTCTCTCTCTCTCTCTCTCTCTTCCCCCTCTATCTCTTTCTCTCGTCTCTATCTCTCTTTGTTGAACAGGCTCCTTTGAGCACAACAAAATAGAGCTGAACTCAATGAGGTTTTTTTTTTTTTTTTTTGTAAAATGCAGTTTAGGCTTCTACTGTCTTTTTCCAGGAAAAGGCATTATTAAGGCGTACAATAAACCATCGTGTTACGGAAAAAGACAGCAAGCGCTAAAAACAAACTTTAACAAGAGACTCCAAAAACGTTTCTCCTTGACAGTGTGCATACCTGTTAACTGTGGTTTGGTCGGATTTTTGGGCTGACTGAAACTATTTAGAGCCGTTTGTAAGCTCTTACGCCCAGTGGAAATGCACAAACAGGTATTGTTTACCGCAGCGACCTACTTTCCGTTCGATGCTAACAGTGGTTTCGTGGCGCCTCCCGTGTCTCCCAATGCAAATCGAGCAATATTGAAACCTCTCTATTCACATATACTCTCTGCTGCACACTAACCGATTTTGGACGGCCAACTAGTTTGATAGTGACGACAAAACCATCGATTTTCAACAAGACCTCAGGCACCAAATAATAATAATAATAATGGATGGCATTTATATAGCGCATATCCATTACAAAAATGCTCTATGCGCTTTACAGAAACATGTCAAAAAATACATGGGTAAACTCACACACACAACCCACATTGATACACACATAATAATAATAATAATAGATAGCTTTTACATAGACTAGAAACTCTCATACAAATGACATTTTAACATCCTTTTAAACTGTGACAATACTTGCGAACTGCGGACATCTAAAGGAATCTCATTCCACACCCTGGGCCCAACATGGCTGAAAGCCCTTTCACCAAAACTTTTTAGGTTCACTACGGGTACTTTTAGTCTAAGGTTGTCAGAAGATGATCTTAATGCTCTTGCAGGGCGATGCAGTTCTATAAGTTCTGAAATATACTCTGGCGACATGTTGTTGACACCTTTATAACAAAATAAAGCCAATTTATATTTTATTCGCTGCTCAATAGGTAGCCAGTGGAGCTCCTTAAATATTGGTGTTATGTGATCTATCCTTTTTCTTCTTGTTATTAGTCTTGCAGCATTATTTTGGATTAACTGAAGCTTATTGATTTTACTTTTTGGAAGACCACTTAGCAGTATGTTACAATAGTCCAGCCTAGAGAGAAACAGCGATGCTACAAGCTGTTTTGTTACTTCAGTAGTTAGGCAGTGCCGTATACTGCTGATTTTCCGTAACTGGAAATTAAGATTCTTACACAGCTGACTAATAAATGGTGACATTGACATCTCTGCATCTAAGATTGTGCCCAGATCTTTTACTTTACTTGTCATTTTAATAAGATGGCCATTTACATTGAGATCTGGTGGATTGATTTTTTGTTTTGGATTCGTTATGAGCATAACTTCTGTTTTCTCATCATTTAGTTTTAGCTTATTATCATCCATCCATTTCTTAACTTCTTGTATGCAATGCTCCATTGTTTTTATCGTATCATCTAGGTTTTCAAGATCACATGCTTTATATATTTGGCTATCATCAGCGTATTGGTGGTATTGAAGATCATATTTTCTGAAAATATCAGCAAGAGGTTGGGTGTATAATGTGAAAAGAATTGGGCCCAAAACAGAACCTTGAGGTACCCCAAAATTGAGTGTTTGGACATTAGAACAACTATCATTGACTCTCACACATTGTTTTCTATTTGAAAGATAGGACTGAAACCATGACAGTGCATTTCCTGCAATACCAAAGGTCTTTTCTAGACGATGTAATAGAATGTTATGATCTAAAGTATCAAAGGCAGCAGACAAGTCCAGAAGTACAAGAATACATACTCTTTTGTCATCGAGCTCTAGAAGAATATCATTCACTACTCTGAGGATAGCAGTCTCAGTACTGTGGCCCTTTTTGTATGCCGACTGGAATATCTCATTCAAATTATTTATTTCAATGTGCTCCATGATTTGCCTCAACGCTGATTTTTCAAGGATCTTAGACATAAGTTTGACACAGGCCTATAATTTTTCGCATTGTTTACGTCGAGCCCAGCTTTTTTAGTCAAAGGTTTTACAATTGCCTGTTTGAAAGAATCTGGTACAACACCAGTTCTCAGAGAAACATTGATTACATGAGTAATGGATGGCAATAACTCATCAAGATATAATTTCACAAATGTCATCGGAAGTGGGTCTAATTCACATGATTTGGATGGTGAGTTTTTGATAAGATCTTTAATCTCAGTCTCAGCCAACATCTGGAAATCAGTCAATTTCCTGCCTTCAAAAACACATAGTTCAGGTAATAAATTGGCAACATTGTTAAAATTAGATCTGATACGTTCAATTTTTTCATAAAAATACAATGAAAACATTTCACATAAGTCTTTATGGTCACCCTGTGGAAAAACCGAACTTGTTTCTTTCCCCAAAAGTTTGTCAGAGAGCAGAAAAAGATCTCTACATGTTTTAACACTGCTAAATTTTTGGATAAAATAACCCCGTTTGAGTTTCTGAATCAATTTTACAACATTGTTTTTACTTTCTTTGAAAATGTCACTGTGAACTTGCAATTCCGATTTCCTCCATCGCCGTTCATCTTGGTGTCTTTTACGTTTTAATTCTTTAATTTCAAGGGCGAACCATGGTGACCATGGTCGATGTGATACTGTCCTTGGTGTTACCGGAGCATGTTGGTCTAATGTTGTTTTTAGAGCAACATTGAAGTTTTCCATTGTCATGTTGTTTGCTGCCTGATTCAAGTTTTTTTTTAGATCATGTCTGAAATCCTTCTCGTTGATGTTCTTTAAGTTCCTGGATTCAAACGTTTTCTTTATCGTCAGAGGTTTAGGAAAATTAGTGTCAATAGTTATTGGGTCTCATGGAAACCCACTCCCATGACGTCACAATCCAACATCGAACTATCAGAAACGGCCACAGCTCACGAAGGTTTGCAATCAAAAGGCTGCTGTGGGGACATTACTTGCCACCGTGTAAACAACTTGAGTAATTTATAAAAATAGAACAATACCTTTCTTTTTAAGGAGTGTTGCAATTTGTGCTCAATTATTGAAAAGGAGAACCTGTTTGACAAGAAGAGCCAGAAACCCGGACACATCCTAGTAGTACCAAAACTTCATAAAACACACATCTGGGAGTGCTGTTAATGCCCCCCCCCCCTAAATTTTATTCAAATAGATCTACTTTTTCCTTCTTTTTTTTTTTTTAGAAATTGTATTGAAACAACGCACACTTTGACCCTAATATATAAGGGCAGAATTGTAGGCTCTCTGGTAAGGGTAGAACCTAGCGGTGCGGAAGAGGGTACATGTATTTGTGTCCACTTAGGCGTGACGCTTGTCCTTGGGAACACAGCAGGGACATGGCCAAACCTATGAATTGCAGAATTTGCGTGCAAACAAAACAAACAAAAATCGCCTTGGGGCTGTGAAAGGGAATGACAAGCTACGGCTTTGGTCCCATTGGTCCTTGTTTGGCCTGCTCCTTTAAACGTCATAAACATTCCCTAAAACTGTAGTCATTGGTTGGGCCTACTTTTCAGGAGAAACAAAAAACCGTTTTATTTTAGGACAGCTGAATGAGTTGAAATGAATTTTGAAAGTTTGCTATTCGATTATTTTTTTATTTTTTTTTTGCCACAAGAGTCTACAACTAAGACAATTTGATGCAGCTTTGGATGTAGTTGAATAAATATTTAAAAAATTGATTTTTCGAATTTATGAGTGTAGCTTCTTGTTATTCGCGGGGACGATCGATAATGTCTCACCCCCCCCCTTCCCCCCGTGTTGTTCATCAGCGCTTGGCATGCCATCATCTTCCCGCCCCGTTGCTAATTGTTTTCTCTTTGATGCCTCGCGGTTTGTCGACCTAAATCTGACCTGTCTTGTTAGTTATAAAATATTCCATAATTTACTGTGGCCTTCGAGATAGACTTATTTAAGCTATGTTAGCCTTGAAATGATGTAATCCGTTGGCGTGTTGTTGTATGATTAGGCCCTTTGTGTGTATCCCACACATTCCAGATCAGTCTCGGGCTAGTTAGGGGGTCAAGCCAGTTCGCGAGTGTTTTGTCAGTATGGGTATAAACATAGGAGAGCCAGGCGAGCGGGTGTGTGTGCAAGATCTAGTTATATGGTCAGATTTGTATGCCTTCCCCGCTGGGCGTAAGTAGGCTGTGAGATATCATGTTTTCATCTAACACTTATTAAACTTTAGTATTTAATTTAGTGTTCGACAGATCCCGTGTTTCATCTTTTACTACAGTTCGTGGCAGTTTTGTTTTTTAATGGGTAGCAGTTCAGATCATCTAACTCTCCATACTATAACGCACTACAATTTGCCTCAACTGTTACAGTGAGTTTCGGCAGTCTTGCTTGGTCCTTCCAATTGTATACAGTCCATTCCACATCTGATGGAAGTTTTCCAATTCGCTACCTTGCAAGATCGCTGAAAATCCTTGCACCGCGTTTATAACAGATTTTGAAAATTTGTCGTTTAAGGCACTGGTTGGCAGTGTGTGCTGGCGCGAGACGCTTCCTCAACGTGACATTAGTGCTGTTGCGGACCCGATTTTTTAGTAGCTTGCAAGCTATCAAGCTACCAAGCTCGGTGATTTGCGAACTGAATCGCATCTTGCAAGCTAATGGCGTCACATAAGACAAAGAGCGAAAAAACTAGATTGATGGATGTCACGAGCGAGTGAGCGAGGATCAGTAGTTACGAGAAGAGAGTTAACCCACGGGCCACGGGGTAAGGGAAAGCGTGCATGTTGTGAGTGGTGGGGGTCTGAATGAGGCGAGAGCGCTGTATTACTATCACTGCAAGTTAGAACGTCCTAAAGAGCGGACGCAAGAGAAAGCCCCAGAGGGCGAACATAAGGGGAGCAGTCGGAAGACTAGTGCGAGAGTTTTTTCCAGTGATGACTGGTAGGTGAAACGATGATTGATAATAGTTAATAAAAATGATTGATGTATTATATTCGTCTATGACCATGATGTAAATAAGTATATGTGAGGAATGTGGAAGTCCTTGATACTGTATATAGCAATGTGCGCCATGAGCGATAGATGAAAGTTGAGTTCATGGATTTGTAGCGAGAGTGAGTATTGTGTACTACGGTGGAGGTGTGTTACCGTAAGATGTTTGGTGAGTGAAATGTGAACTATTGTGTGTACGCTTCATGAGTTGTAATGAGGGTGAAGTGATTAGAAATGGTATGGTATTATACCAATGTAATGTTATTCTTGTAGGTGTCGGGGACGGGCCGAAGAGCCGCGTCGGTGAGCACAGGGGATAGGCCAGCATAGGGCCGAAGGCCACACATAGGCCAGGAGTGACGCTGTCGTGTAGGACAGTCGCAGCACATGAGTCGTGGCAGTCTGGCCACAGACAGGGATGTATATATGCTTGTAATGTACTATTAAGATGTACTACTGTGACATGGATGTATTACTGTGTGAATTGAAGTATTAACGTGTTATGGCCACGTGAAGTGTATAGGAGGCTAAGGTGTATTGCCATAGGGAGGCGCTATTGAGAGACTGTGGTGTGAAAGAATATTAGCGTGTCATTAAGACCTGAGTGGAGAGGCTGAGGCCGGAGTGTCTTTGGAAGTAATTACCGGGCTGTGGACCCGAGGAAGTGTGCTTACGGGAGAAGGCCGTGGACGGCAGTTTTATTAAGTGATCTAACGTATGTCATTGCATTGTTATCTTTATATTTACGTTTAATAAATGTGTGAGTCTGATGGGTTGTTCTGTTAAGTGTTATACATGTTCGTTCGTGATTGTTGTCCTGTTATAATTATTACATCTCCCAGTCTGGGATTTGTGACAGCTTGCTCTCGCAAGACAGGTCGTGACCTCTACTCGACCAATCAGAAACCAAGACTCAAGCCACCAACTCAAGCTATCAAGCTAGTCTTTCAAGCTAGTGCCAGGTTGGCCATTTAATTTGGCTTCAAGCTGACAAATTTAACTGGCAGCTTTTCTCTTCAAGGTAAGACGATAAATTTATTTAATATATTATTAAGCTGCAATACTCCCACATGCATCTCTCTGACAGGCCTTGCCAAAAAACTAGGCCAACACCGACTTTGTTTTGGCAGTGCTAACTAACACCATGGCAGTGACTAGCTTGATAGCTTGACGACTCGTAGCGAGCTTGATGTCTTGACTACCCGTAGCGAGCTTGATATCTTGACGACTCGATAGCTTGACGAGAGCGAGAGCTGAATAAGTTAGCAGGCTTGATTCCGTCCGTAGGCAGGCCTACCTGCACAGCTCTGCGAAGGCCTACATTGGCCTACATTGATCTTGGCCGCAGTGGGCTCGGTCCGTAGGCTTTTATTTCAAGATTTAGATGCATTATTTTCTTTTAATTTGTTTATTATTTGTAGACCTGGACACTAGCCCAGCCAACTAGCTTGAGCTTGCAGGCTTGAATGACTACCCGGGATTCTAATCATCACGTGGTGAATTGCAAATCACCAAATCAGCTTGCCCGTTCGCAACAGCACTACTTGACATGCACACCCGATGGTTGGTTGTGGACCCGCATATCTCCCCCTACCCCCATCCCCCTTTCCCGCTTCCAACCTGCAGATTTGCACTACCCGCCAACAACTGCTAGTCTGCCTTTTGGCGGCAAAACACCGTATTCGACATTCTAGATCAGTATTTCTCAAGATGGGGCGCAGGCATGCTCCACCGGTAGGGTAAGACAATATTTTGGGTGTAGCTTGGGACTTCAGAAGGGGGTCTTTGTGTGTGTGTGTGTGTGTGTGTGTGTGTGTGTGTGTGTGCGTGCGTGCGCGCGTGTGTGTGTGGCGTGTGTGTGTGTGTGAAATTGGCCTGGGGCGTAGGACAAAAAGCTTGAGAAATATTTTTCAAGATCCCAGTTCACTTTTTAGCATCATACTATATATATATATAGAATGAAATGTGGTCTGTCTTTCGTCCTTGCTTCTAATTTTGTACGTCTAATAGTTTCATTTAGTAACTTCAAAATGGAAATTGAACTAAGAATAAATCCAGTTCAAGCGCAGTGCGAAATCTTGAAAACTGAAACAATTTTGTTTTGTGCGTGTACAGTCATTTGCCATAACACAGCAGCATTCATGCATGCACTGCTTTGTGACAACAGTGTGTTCAGCAAAGTATGTCAACAGGGAGTGAGTGTTCTGGGAAGCCCGGACCCCCGGCTACCGTAAGATCCGGGTTCGCATCGAGACCAGCCGTTCTTTGGCCCAAACTCCTCGCCTGGGCCCAGATCCATTTTCAATAAGGCACCCCAGAGCCGTCGTTCGCTTCAAAGAGACCAGTTGATTTTTCAATACCGTAAACAGCGAAGATGAGGGTAAGCTTAGGAGCGTTCCATGTTGTTGTTGTTGTTGCTGCTGCTGCTGTTGTTGTTGTTGTTGTTGTTGTTGTTGTTGTTGTTGTTGCTGCTGCTGCTGCTGCTGCTGCTGTTGTTGTTGTTGTTGTTGTTGTTGTTGCTGCTGCTGCTGCTGCTGCTGCTGCTGCTGCTGTTGTTGTTGATGTTGTTGTTGTTGTTGCTGTTGTTGTTGTTGAAAACAACTGTTATACTTTCCAATTAATTATTAAAACAAGGATGTGCTTGACAAGAACAACTAGAAGTCCAAACACAGCATATTTTCAAACCTTATAAAAAGCAAATGGCTTGAACGTATTATCATTGGGCCTTAAATCCCCATTGAAACGAATTTACATTTGTTTAAACAGTATGTCCAAACAGAGCTTCCAGTGCTGTAGTTGTTGCTGTTATTGTTGTTGTTGTTGTTGTTGTTGTTGTTGACTTTGCTTTGGTTTAGTTGAAGAAACGCTTTGAGTTTGGATTAGGATCAGTCAGGTTAGGATAAAATGATGCAATGATATGAATTATTATTATTAATCATGTTGGATGAACTACGAGTGGCTAATGTGGTTACTGCGTGGGTTCAATAGTAACTCCCTTAAGGATACACAGGATTAACAAACACAGGGTTCTGCTGGCAATCTTATTTATTCAAAAAGCCTAACAACGGTATCACTACCAAACAAAAAAAAAGCCAAGAAAAAGAAGAGAAACCCAGAAAAGAAGCCCAAAAAAAAGAAGCCCAACCAGCCATAAGCCAAAGTCTCTCCGGGTCCCGCGCTACCGCCACATGCCTTATGGGGCGGGGTGGCGATGGCAAGCGTCGGCAAGCCTCTGAGCTGCTACGGGCCCGGGTTGCCGGGCTGGGTTCACTGTGCTGTCGGCTCTTGTCTCTGCGTCTATGATGGAGTGTGTTGACCACTCGAACCGCATCTTATTTATGAGCCCGCGCGGACGTCCGAGAGAGCTATTACGTAGCCCGTGTTGCACAAGTGAAAGGCTCGGACATGGAGTCCAGCCCGACAACATAACCGGTTAGGGTCCTAACACAATCGAATTTACAGTACGGTTAAAAGGGTGCACACAAAAGTCAATTAGGTATCCCAGTAAACTGCAGAAATTACTCTAACGACCCCTCCAGCAATAATTGAATAAATTTGACCCAGGTTGGATTTATCGGGGATAACATGCGTCTAACTCGTGGTTTACTTTAAATCCGAGATCCTCTTATTAATCATTTCAATAGGACACGTGCATCAAAGTACAACGAAATTGGTACCATTATAAAGTGGAAACTTGCTGCTAAAATTCTAACTGACTACTTATACCAGAAACTCGGTAGTAGTTTTAATATAAATTTTCAAAGTGTCAGGACTAACAACATTCGACAATTTTGTGCGGGATACTTTCGTCCATTAATACGACGTATCTCCATTGATAACAAACGTTATCATGAGTACCTATTTTGTACCGATAGGGTATTGCCTACTCTCAACAATGAATTCGGGTTCCCGTCTTTCTGTCGGTGGATAACAACGAAGGAGCGAGTTGTAAGAAACTTAAAGCCATGATATAAGAGTTGGAAGCCCGGTGGTCAAAATTTCCAATTGACCAATCAAAATGCGAGCTTTTCACCGTGATGTGAATAACGGGTCCCGCGCTAGTATTACAAGGGAAATAATCCAATTAATGGTACTCGGCCAAGTGTCCATAAACTACTATGAGTGGCCGTCCCTCACTCACGCACCAGAGTTACCATGAAAGCACATTAAAAATAAAAAGTCGTTCATCCTCTCACAATCAGTATATATTATAAGAGTAATACTGTGGAATATGAGGTTCACACGTAAGGTACGAGCTTTCTCATAGTGTGCTTTGCGTGATAGTCCTATGGTTCACATTGAAGTCATTTCATATCAGTTGGTAATGTCTCAGTCTTTTCAGTTAGTTGAAACATCTGCCCCACTCTGTGAATGTATTGCTTAAACTTTGAGCCAACACGAGATCTGGCTATCCAATCGAGTTATAAATTCGTATCCTGCTATCTTTGTCTCTCTCTGTCTCTCATTTTCTCTCTCTCTCTCTCTCTCTCTCTCTCTCTCTCTCTCTCTCTCTCTCTCTCTCTCTCTCTCTCTCTCTCTCTGTGTATGTTCCTCTCTCACTCTTTCTCTGCCCTCTCTCCCTCTCTCTCTCTTTTTCTAAACCCGACTCTCTCCTTCTCTCTCTCACATACATACTCTTCTCTATGATTCTATCCACTCTCTTTTTTTCTCTCTTTCTTTCTCTCTCTTTCTCACTCTCTATCTATCTATCTATCTATCTATCTATCTATCTATCTATCTATCTATCTACATGATGTAACCAAGATGGCGGCTGAACTGGCTGCGCTTTTGTGTAGTGCTGTTCCTCCTGCTGTTTTGGGGCCGTCATCCGTCGTAACTGCCGCCGATAACGTAGCCATGGTGACCAGAACTGAGGGCCTAGTCCCTAGGCTCAGAGTGTGTTATAAAAGTGCCATGAGAAGCGGTAGGATAAAACTTATTTCACCTGGAACTCAAGATTTCGACCTGAACTACTAAAATGTCGACCATAACACACTGTTGAATCCGGTGAGTTGGAATTGCTTTAACAACGCCCAGCTTTGAGACGAATTCATTATATATGAAAAGGCTTTTCGTATTGCTATCAGCACGAAGCCTACCATCTTTAAACCCCGCTATGCTCACCCAGATCCTAGCATGTGGTGGAAAATACTGACTATTCTATCAAGTGTGTTCTACAACAAGGGCAGTGTGTGCAACAGAACTAGGCCAGACGGCCAACCTTTCAGTGTAGAGTTTTTGAAATATGTGAAACGCATCCTATCAAAGTTCCCAGTCTCCGTTCTACCGCTAGATCTGGGAACCAGTCAGACTTGTCCTTCAGAAGACGAGCAGCGAATCTCGCTTCATAACAACATTGATGAAATGATAGGATTCATTAAAACACACATTCAGCCATCATTCAAACGGGGAACCCTCCGAGAGCCGGACGAGTCCATTGACAGCAGGGAAGAACTCACGAAAATGTGGCAGAGCAACCAAAGTCAGGCTATAGAAGCCATAAATAACAAAGGGCGCCGAACTATCTCCCAGGCATGTAACATCGAGCCTCATCTAATTGAGGAACATTTTAAGAACCGATGTACGTCGTCGTACAATCCCCCAGCTACTGCCGTATGCCCATGGCCGGAGGCTGTAACCCCTCTCCCGACATGGCAGCCAACCATTGACCCCATTACACACGAAGAGGTGACAAATGTTATAAAAACTTTACCAAACCGCAGGTCACCTGGTGCAGACGGAGTCACCTACGGCACACTCAAACATAACATTAGGAAATTCGTGCCTGTGCTCACAGCGATTTTTAACATCTGCTTGACACACTGCCGTGTTCCGCCTGAGTGGAAACACGGTATTATAACACTAGTCCAGAAAAAGAATGGCAACCCAAATGCAATTGACGACTGGCGACCAATATCATTGTTACAGACGTCTTACAAGCTGTTCATGAGAATAATTCAAATACGGCTAATGAAGTGGATAGTTGAAACTGGCCGTCTTACATCATGCCAGAAAGGTTCCATCCCTAGAAATGGTTTACAGGAGCACGAATTCTGCCTTAAGTCAGTTATCAGCAACTTTCTTAACAAAACTGGAAAGCTATTTATGGGCTTCATTGACATCAAAGATGCTTTTGGAAGCATTGAACACTCTTTCATGATAGAACAATTACATGAAAGTGGCTACCCCAATAAATACATACGTTTAACACATGATATATACAACGGGTCAAGTTTTCAAGTCAAGACCGCAAGGGGAGCAACCAATATAATATCAAGAGGAAGGGGGCTAATTCAAGGCTGTCCTTGGTCAGTTTTTTTTAACAGGGCATAGATAAATGGCTCCGATGGATTAACCAGCCTTATGCTGTACAAGGACTAACTAGGAACAATCTTAATCCAGTCCAGGGTTACGTCGACGACGTTAGCATCTGCGCAACTGATGAGCGTGAAATGGAAGAAATGATAAGGAAAACGGACATATTTATGAAAACTTCCTGCATGGAAGTGAAGCACAGGAAATGCGCGATTCTTCACGGCCAGCGCACAGGGAATAAATGGAAGAAAAACGCTAAGACTGGAGAGCTTAACCTTTATATCCAAGGTGCACCTATTCCAATGTACGAAAGTGACCAGCAGTACATCTATCTAGGTCATGAAATGAACATCACAAACACCAGCAACAATCAGCAAGTGGAAAAACTAATTACAGACTTTGATACAACCATGGCAAATATTGACACATCTTTGTTACCAACGTCAGCAAAACTGCAAACTATCACCGTGATGTGTCTGTCTAAGCTGACATTTTACTTCTCCAACTTAATGTTTACCGAAATGAATCTTGATCACTTGGAAGACACCATTGTCTCTCACATCCGACACTGGCTTGGGCTCAACTCATCATCCACCAGATCATATTTTTTCAGCCCTAAGTCAAAAGGTGGCCTTGGGATCTTGAACCCTCGAGTCATCTATTATGCCAAGTATATGTCTTTCCACTTATCACTCCTAAACAGTGATGATCCTGTCGTGAAAGAGACAGCAAGAAGATCCCTCCATTTACATATGGACCAACGCAAAGCGACCGCCACCGAAGACTACCCAAATTTTGCTGGGCACGCAGTCAACAATAAAGGAGCTGTAGTGAAGAATACCAATGTGAAATGGGGAAGATCTGAATGGATCTTTCTTAATGAAATGTGTGCCAGAAATAACATCCTTATGCTGTGTCTCCATAATGAATACGCACTTGAAATAAAAATTGACGACGAAGTCTCCTATATGTTTACTGATTCAAACAGGTTCTACTCTATGTTTAAGAGAGATCGTTTAAGAAGATGCCAGGAAGAACTGTTGTCAAAGTCATCTCAAGGCCTCATTGTCCGCGAGGCAAAAGGTATCAACCACAGTGTGGCATACGAACATTTGACTAACCATAGTTTGGATGACAAGATCAGATCATTTGTCACACGTGGGCGACTGCAGATCCTAGAAGTCGAGACCCTATTGTCCCTGTACTACCCCAACGCCTATACTAAATCATGCAAGTTATGCCACCACCCCTCGGAAACAGTATGCCATGCATTGAACGGGTGCACGAAATTCAGCGGCATGTACCAAGCAAGACACAACAGAATAATGGACATTATCGAAAGGAAGATCACTTATTACAATCGTAACAAAGAAGTACTAAAGGACACACTCATCAACCCATCAATGTTTGGATCAGATGCAACATCCTTTACCACCAGAGCAATACGTCCCGACATCACAGTTATAGACAATACTAATAAGAAAGTCCAGATCGTTGAAGTAGCAGTACCATACGACTGTTACATTGATAGATGTTATCAAGGCAAATTTGACAAATATTTCCCATTAGCCATTGAAATCAGTGCTATGGGATACAAATGTGATTGTCACGAGCGAGTGAGCGAGGATCAGTAGTTACGAGAAGAGGGTTAGAATAAAGTTAACCCACGACCACGGGGTAAGGGAAAGCGTGCATGTTGTGAGAGGGGGGGGGGTCTGAATGAGGCGAGAGCGCTGTATTACTATCACTGCACACTAAGACGTCCAAGAAAGCGGACGCAGGAGAAAGCCCAGAGGGCGAACATAAGGGGAGCAGTCGGAAGACTAGTGAGAGTGTTTTTTCCAGTGATGACTGGTAGGTGGAACGATGATTGATAATTATGATGATTGATGTATTATATTCGTCTATGACCATGATGTAAATAAGTATATGTGAGGAATGTGGAAGTCCTTGATACTGTATATAGCAATGTGCGCCATGAGCGATAGATGAAAGTTGAGTTCATGGATTTGTAGCGAGAGTGAGTATTGTGTACTACGGTGGAGGTGTGTTACCGTAAGATGTTTGGTGAGTGAAATGTGAACTATTGTGTGTACGCTTCATGAGTTGTAATGAGGGGTGAAGTGATTAGAAATGGTATGGTATTATACCAATGTAATGTTATTCTTGTAGGTGCCGGGGACGGGCCGAAGAGCCGCCTACGGTGAGCACAGGGGATAGGCCAGCATAGGGCCGAAGGCCACACATAGGCCAGGAGTGACGCTGTCGTGTAGGACAGTCGCAGCACATGAGTCGTGGCAGTCTGGCCACAGACAGGGATGTATATATGCTTGTAATGTGCTATTAAGATGTACTACTGTGACATGGATGTATTACTGTGTGAATTGAAGTATTAACATGTTATGGCCACGTGAAGTGTATAGGAGGCTAAGGTGTTATTGCCATAGGGAGGCGCTATTGAGAGACTGTGGTGTGAAAGAATATTAGTGTGTCTTTAAGACCCTGAGTGGAGAGGCTGAGGCCGAGGTGTCTTTAGAGTAATTACCGGGTTATGGACCCGAGGAAGTGTGCTTACGGAAGAGGGCCGTGGACGGCAGTTTAATTAAGTGATATAGCGTATGTCATTGCATTGTTATCTCTATATTTATGTTTAATAAATGTGTGAGTCTGATGGGTTGTTCTGTTAAGTGTTATACTTGTTCGTTCGTGATTGTTGTCTTGTTATAGCCATCGCATCTCCCAGTCTGGGATTTGTGACAGTGATATTATAGTTTTAATAATTGGAAGTTTGGGAAATTTTCACAGAAGATTTATTACTGGGCTGAAGAAACTAAACATTAACAATTCAGAAAGTAAGTTCATATCTAAGTACTGTAGTATCAGTTCAGTTATTGGATCATTCAAAATCTGGAATAAAAGATGCAGGTCGTATAATAGGAATTATTAAGTCTATTTAAAAACATGTTCCAGTTTTGTCCATCCCTTCCATAGAAGAGATAAAGTAAAGCCACCCACCATGGCACAATTTCCACTTAGATATAATGTTTCGATATTGTATCTGTACAATCTGTATTGTATTCACATGGAAATAAAGAATTTCTATCTATCTATCTATCTATCTATCTATCTATCTATCTATCTATCTATCTATCTATCTATCTATCTATCTATCTATCTATCTATCTATCTAATCTAATCTAATCTATCTATCTATCTATCTAATCTTATCTATCTATCTAATCTAATCTAATCTAATCTATCTATCTATCTATCTATCTATCTATCTAATCTAATCTAATCTAATCTATCTATCTATCTAATCTAATCTAATCTATCTATCTAATCTAATCTATCTATCTATCTAATCTATCTATCTATCTAATCTAATCTAATCTATCTATCTATCTATCTATCTATCTAATCTATCTATCTATCTATCTATCTATCTATCTATCTATCTATCTATCTATCTATCTATCTATCTATCTATCTATCTATCTATCTATCTATCTATCTATCTATCTATCTATCTATCTATCTATCTATCTATCTATCTATCTATCTATCTATATTGTTGCGGAGCTTTATTTCGTTTTTTCCTACTTTGAATTCAATAAAGGCAGCATAGGAAATCGATAACAATGTTATCAGCAGGTTATCTGAAATAGCATTTGCTTTGCTTTGGATACTGGCCTCTCTCTCGCGGTCGATATCAGGGACTGGGAGATGAAAAAACATGTTATGGTAGTTCACTGTGACCTTCCCATTAATATTTTTTTTTAAGTGCAGATAATATAAAAGAAAAATAGTTATTTTTGACAACACACATAGGAACATTTTTGTTGGGCCGTGGTATAGGCTAAATGGCCACATACTACTGTCTTTTGAATAACTGGAGACCATGAAAATAGTAGTTCTATGGGTTAAAAACATTTAAATTGATTCCACTGTATGATAATGACAAAATCAGTAAGTTTCTTTCCTTCATTGGAGTTGTGTGACGACAAACAGATTAATGGAGTGGGTGTGTGTGGGTGGAGGAGGGTGCGGGGGGAGGATTCAAAGAAACTTAGAAAGATAGATAGATAGGTAGGTAGGTGGGTGGGTGGGTGGGTAGGTAGGTAGGTAGGTAGGTAAATAGATAGATAGATGTATAGATAGATAGATAGGACAGACAGACAGATAGATAGATAGATATATAGATAGATAGATAGGACAGACAGACAGATAGATAGATAGATAGATAGATAGGTAGGTAGGTAGGTGGGTAGGTAGGTAGTAGGTAGGTAGGTAGGTAGGTAGGTAAGTTGGTATAAAGTAGGTAGAGAGAGAGAGAGCGATAGAGAGATAGATACATAAAATAGCGAGAGAGAGACCCGGAGAAAGAGAGAAAAATAGGGAAAAAGGGTGGAGAAGAATCGATGGGTAGGTGGGTTGATTAATGGATGGATGGATGGCTGGATGGATGAGAGGGTTAAGCAGGTATGTAGATAGATAGGTAGGTGGATAGGCAGGATCTAGGAAGACAGGCAGACAGGCGCAGATAGGCAGACAGACAGGCAGGTAAATACATAGGTAAGTAGATTTGAATTAACCAGGAGAAGAGGAGATCAACAGTGTTTCAATACGCATCCCAGATCCATTCTAAAACTTAAACATAAGGACACATAGTCGTAAACCTGTATAAACACGATAGGGACATGCAAAACGTAACTTTTTCTCCAGGCATAAATAGCTCTAAATCTTGCCATATCAACCGTGCAATATAAGCTGTCAAAGGCTTTTGAAAACTGTCTAACATCTGTGGCTCGTGCGTCACACAATGGGACGGAAGATTTGGCTGAAGGTTCATCTGCTGGCAGTTTCATTCCTTTTGGGGCCTAAGATTTGACATTTTACTTTTACTGACTTGATGAATAGGCGAGACTACTGACAACAAACAAAATATAAACCAACAAACAAACAAAATCATGGACCTTGAAGCAAGTTCTATGGCCCCTATTTGTACAACCATAGCAGTGTTTGAATTGGGTTATATAGTATCGTGTTGTTGCTTTTTTTTATTTCTTCCGATACGATACGCGTCTCCCTTGTCCGCCATTGGCAAGGCTACGAATTTGTATTACTACTTTCTTTGGGCCTACTTGATCAGCCCACGATATCCGTGGCTTGTGACATAATCTTCTATTTTTAGCCCTAAAATCGCGGGTTTTTCCCGGAGCTTGCGTAAGCCTATCAACTGTATCAACCGAGGACAGCTTTCCTTATCACTGCTAGGGTTGATTTGAGGTCTTTATTTTAGGAGGTTCGCTGCCCTTGGCATTTACACCTCACTTTACTTGTTTTATTATTTCTTGTTCTGGCGTGGGGGGGGGGGGGGGGGAGATGATATGGATAAATTTTAATCTATTAATTTCAATTTTACCCGGGCAGCGGCCTTTCGGCCTGCTCTTTACGATTTCCAACTGCCAAGGTATCTTTAACGTGCGCAACGTGCACACGGGCCCTCCGAATTTTTTCGTCCTTATCCGAGAAGACTAGGTACTCGATCCTACCCCCCAATAGGACCAGGGACTTGAAAGGGGACAAGGTGGTCTAGAGGCAAGGTGCTCGCCTCTCATGCCAAGGGTCCCGGGTTCTAAACCCGGGCAGTGCAGGCATGTTGGAAAGTGGATTTTTCTCGTATTTTCAGGTCCCTGGTCCTATTGGGGGGTAGGATCGAGTAGTTCTTGGAAATTGGATTTTTCTCATGCTATCACTTCTAAGGTTAATGTTGTTGTTGATAGTTAATGGTTTTCATCCGTATTACATGTAATATTATACTGAATATTCAAATTTTAAATATTTTATTCAAACCTGGTTTTGAAAGGCATAACATAATCACAAATGTGGGCTAAGGTGTAAGTTCGTAGTTTGACAGTTGGAATATATAAGAGATCAAAGGAGTCCAGCATTTTCTGACAAAGAAAAGTTTTTAATCGACACCAAAACAAATGAAAAATGACAATGCCCCCCCCCCCACCCTCACCCAAGCCCCTACCCGTCATCCCCATTATTCTAGCCCCTCAGGACTCCTACAGTCTTGTACCCTTCGATCTGCGATGGATGGATGGATGGGTGGATGGATGGATTAGTGGATGGATGGGTGGGTGAGTAGATAAATGGATGGATGGTGGACAGAGGGGTGGATGAGTGGATGGATGGATAGGTAAATATAAGAGATAATACTGAACTGATTTTCGTCCTGCTCCACCAGATAATCGTTGGCGTATATCTGCTGGTACTGCTGACAGTGGCACATGCAAATCAGGAAGGTAAGAGATGTTATATTGATATTCATAACTATACCTATGTTGGCCAGTTAAGTGTTTGATTTGATTAGAATATATTAGAATATATTAGAACAGAACAGAACAGATTTTACTGATTCCGAAGAAAATTTGTCCTGACAAGTGCAAATAACAATAATAATAATGATAATAATAACAAAGACAAATAGAATAAATTACAGTGACACGAAATGCAGTTAATTTAACGAACGAAGTACATGTATCTGTTTCTCCTCCTCTTCCATTCAATACCTCTGAAACAGAGATTTCTCCAATCCTCTCACTCACAGCCTGAACATTGCCGTGTTACGGAAAATGACCGTTGGTCTAGAAACAAGGTGCTCGTCTTTCATGCTGAGGGCACCGAGTTCGATTCCCGGTCCATGTTGGAAATTTGGGGATTTTCTCATATTTTCCTGTCCCTGGTCCTATGGTAGGTATAGTGGAGCACATGGCCTTCTCGGATTAGGACGAAAAACTCGGATGTCTCATGTGCACTTTGCTCACGTTTAAGATACCTCGACAGTTGGAAATCGAGAAGAGCAGGTCTCATTGGGCCGCTGCTCGGGGCAAAATCTGAAGAAAAAAGTAAGAGCCCAGACGCTGCGGCTTCGATTTCGTTTCACGAAAAACTGCTCAAAGACGCCAGTTTCGATGATAGAACGAAACGAGACTAAAATTGAAGCAATGTGCGCTCTAAAAGTCGCTGGGATGGATTTTGACATATCCTGGGCTTTTTGGCAAGACGAGCTTGACGTCTTTCGGTAAAAAGTGCCGAAAAGGAAATGATACCGAATCTGAAATGTCTGGGTTCTTATAGTTCTCTTGGCATTTCTGTCTTTCATTGAAGTTGTTTGCTTGTGCAGAAAGGCACAGAGAAAGCTGGTACAGACTTGTGAAATATGTGAGTGTGCATGAGAAAACCCACAATAAGTCGGCAGAGCTGATTTTGAGAAAAACGGCTTTGAAGTGAAAATATGGGTCCGACACAAACTTCCAACTTGGCTGTTGTTTAGGGGACCGTGGCATGTTACAGGGTAAAATGTAGACGAGCAGTGAACACTACTCAGTATGAACTCTATAACGGCTTAGTTATTAGACTACGGTCTCCTGACAGCAATCACTCCAATATTAATGGGTCAATTAGCTATTGCTACTTTTAGGATTAAATGCCGTTTTCTTAAAATCTTGTTTTAAGGCGGTCACTGACTTCAGTTTATCAGAAATGTCTTGTCTTTTGTTACATGTACAGAACTCAAAATGTCATGTTGCCGACGTATTGTGGGTTTTCTCATACACACTCACATAATTATGTTAAGTTTGATGCTGGAAGTGGATGCTTGTGTACTAAGCATGCAATCCCTCCGGGAAAACTCCACTCCAATCAAAATGTGCCTGCGAATATTTCTGTCTGTTGGTAGCCACTTGTGTGGTGATCTCACTATATGTATTTAAAGAGAGACAGTATGGAAGTAAAAGGGATTTGGTGTTACGACTGACGATATGGAATTTTCCCCAACACCAGAGGAGTACCAACCAGGAAGACATGGAAGGGACAGTTTCTCCCCTCCTCCGCGCCCCTCCAATGATTTTTGGCAAAACAATGAGGGAAATTCGGCCAGACGAGAAGAAAAATATCGGGCAGAGAAACAAAAAAGGTTAACAAATTAACAATGATGTAAATCAACCCATCTGTCACCCTTAACCAAAGAGTTCCCATGAGCCCATGGTCTTATACAACGTCTTTGTCACATTCAAGAGTGTTCCAAGTAACACTCAATGTTTTTTCATCACACAAGATGCTTCAAGATTGTTTCATTTATTTTTTTCGCTCAATAACTTCTTTTCTGTTGGTCAGAGTGCAAGGCTCAAATAAAGAAATGTTTGAACATCTACACGGACAATTTGACAAGTCACCCGAAAGATCTGCATCTCATCTGCCGGTGAGAATCCTATTATTATTATTTTAATTATGTACATGTATTTACCCATTCAAAGTCTTCACTTACATGTATTTTGGCCACTGTGACATGGAATGCCTACTGAAACCTGAAGTACGATAATTATATTGTTTGCCAGGCCCCGAGACCTGGAATAATCACCTCTTCAAAACTTAAGAGATGTACAAAACGCTGAAATTTTCAAGAAATTGAATATGTCAATTGATGGAACGAGACCATATCTGTTTCTGACAGTTGTCACATGTTTTAGTAGGCCTATGTTCTTTGTATTGGTGAACTGGTTGTGAGTGGTAGAATGGCTGTAAAGTGCTTAGAACTTGTATTGCCGGACCAAGCACTATATACATTTTCTTATCGTTATTTTTATCATTTTGATGCATACCGATTGTTTTCTCAATAATTGCCATAAGCCTTTGCGTTCACCACCTCTTATGTGTCTGAGTGTTTGTTTTGAGGTGTTTGAACCGCAAATCACTTTGATATCACCCTCAATTCGATTTAGCTAAGTCTAGCTTTTGTTTCATTTCCTACTTTGATAGATTACTTCGGTATTATTTCTGTGTAACATTATTATGATCTCAATATCTAAGAGAGACGACTGTATTCGTTTCTTTGTATATTTTGAGAGACCGCGACAGTTTTCGTTACCATATGGTTTTCAGTAAATGAAAAGCTAAAACTCTTTGTGAAATCTGTACGAACACGTTTCATTTAACAGCAAATCCTTAGGTTACTGGATTTGCCGCAATCTCACTGGCTTTGAACGTTTTTTTTCTGTTGTCCATTACCATGGGCTAAGTAAGTAGAATGATTGTCTCCCTTTCTTGGTATATTTTTAGAGATGCCAACAGGGCTATGGCCTGTATGGAGGAGTCGGATTGCAACTTTTCCAACTACCAAAAACAGGCCTTAGAAAATAAACTGCAGGAACAGTTTAGCATGTACGGTTTTCACTGTGGTATGTGTATTAACTGTCATTTGTGGGTGGATCTGACAAAACCAGGCTAAAGGTGAAATTTCTATACCTCTTCAAAAAATCAAAGTAAAATATTTCTAAGACGATTTCAAGCAAAATATTTTAACCAAATGCAGAAAAATGGCTGATCTTTCATATTATAAGGAAATCTCAGTTTCTGTAGAAAATATTTTCCCCTTTGAGGGGTTTTCTCGGGAATTTGGTCTTTCACTTTTAGTCCGATTTCGTCAGATCCAATCACATTTGGTTTGGTTTCGTTTGCTTTGATGCTGCAAGCCGAAGTGACATTCGTAGAACTGTGGTTATGTAGACTCAATGAAATTTCCGAACGCACTTTTCTATTCTATTTGGCGAAAATGGGTCTGTTTTCTGCAGCTAAAAAAGACTGAAGTATGTCCAAAATGGATGTGTCCAGGTAACTTACTGTCAGTATAAATTAACTCTGGCATCAGTGAATCTGGGCAAAAAGCAGAGAAGAAAAGAACCTTCATTGCATAAAGAAGGGCCACTTTGGTTTCATTTCTCTGCTTCAGTAAACACGGTTAGACTCAAATTAAAATGCAGTGGCCTTGGATTGTTCACCCGAATAACGATACGTTTGGCTGCCTAAAACTGCAAGCTAATTTACATTGTTTATTTCTTGTTTATTGCAGAGATTGATCTTTCAAAGCCAGAGAACCGTAAGTCTAGTATTATTTTCTTGTGTTTAAAAATGTGAGCACAGTCACGTTTTCCTGAACCTAATTAACCTCCGGGAATACAGCGAAAATGCTAAGTTTATTGAACGACCAATAGCATTAGATTTTGCAACTTGAGCATTTCTTAGGATTGTAGCCACGCTTTTTTTTTCTTGTTGTTATTTCTATATACCTACCAGGGGACAGGCCTCGCTTTTCAATGGCATTGCACGTTTCGATTGAGGAAAAAATGGGATAGCAATGGTACAATGCTATAAGTAGAATATTATATTGGACAGAGTTTGGATGGTGTTGTTCACTGATTGTATTGATTCCCGATAGGAAATTACTGTGTTATGCCATTGGTTTTTGGGCTGCTAGAAGTAATATTTCTTATAAATCTGATATTCGAAGCTTTCATGCACCCGGAAGGCCTGACAAAGTATACATTCCTAGCACATGAGTTTCAGTAGTTGTGGCAGCACAGCACTGAAAGAAAGCCAGTTTAATAGTCAAAAGGCCGTAGTAGATCTAAGGCCCTTTGTAACAGAGAGATATCGTATAACCTATAGTACACTTGGTGTCATTGTATTGTTTACAGGTGTAAGGGAAACTACAATGTCTCCAGGGAATACCCCAGATCCATCAAGTAAGTGCTGTTATTGTTTTCTAGTTTTCGTCAATATTTGATTGGGGTGATTGGTTATTTGCTACATGGTTAGGTGTGGGCTGGTTGACTGTTTGTTTGGTCTGTCGGTCGGTCGGTTGATTGGTTGGTCAATTGGTTGATTGATTAATCTGTTATACTTTTATTTGAATTCATTGCAGCCTGTATGGGTGGTCTAAGAGTGTGCATGAGGAAATATTCCGATGCTCTCTCACGTGTTCACAGCATGCAAGACATTTGTCCGTAAGTCAAGATTTTATAGTGTAGAAAAACTGCAATTTACTAGTACACAGAATCGTTTCATCGCTATTTTTCTGTTGAAACAGATGCAGAAAGAAGCAGCAACAGAAGAAGAATATTACTAACTGTTCATTTGTCAAATCCAATGATAGATTTAAAGACAGGCACACGGCCTTTTGGTAAGACTAAGACAGCCTGTAGAAGGGGCACGTGGACGCAGGAAAAGACAGTAATTTTTTCCTTGAGCACAATGCACACAGCTTCATATTAACAAACAGTGAGTTGGATAATTCCAGTTTTATTAAACAAAGTTATTATATAAATAGTGATTATAACGGGCGTATCTGCGGGGGAAAGCGCCTATGTTAAACAGTATAATTGCGTCCTTGTCCAAGTATCTCATACCCATCTTTGTGATATTTCTGCCAAACAATCAGCTCAAAAATGCCGGCCAAAGTCATTAATCTTTTAGTTAAGAAACTGTGACGCGAAATTACAACCGTAAATTCGTCACATGTGGAGAATTTTTTTTATATATATATATTTTTTTTTTTTTGACCATCCGAAAAAATACCGTCTAACTTGATGAGAAAATGTTCAGTGGCGTCCCCCTTCAGATGGCCCCCCGGGAAATGTGCCATTTTCTGCCATTCTGATTATAATTAATACAATTTTGTACAATTACTTCAAAATCAAACTGAAATAATTGTAAGATTTTTATTTTTTATTAAATTTCAGCATGATGTCCGAACTTCTGAACTGTATGTTTGATTCTGCTTGCCACTTGGAAGAAATCAAAACTGAGGTAATGAAATCCACTTGATCTAACTCTCTGTGATGCGGTGTATCGGTAGTGGTAGAATTATTTTTCTCTCACAGAATACACATTTTTATTTTGCATTTGTTAGGATGTTAGGTAGATTTTGAACACGGTGAGACAATAACGGCAACCAGCAAACAGGGCTTTTCCAGCCTGAAAATGTACCTGAAATTAAATGTCTAAAATGTAAATTTATAATCCTTTCAACAGTTCACAAGGATAACCGAGAATGCGATAAGGAGCTACGGCGTGCATTGTGGTAAGCATACGTTTTTTGTTGTTGTTGTTGTAGTTGTTGTTGTATCATATATTATTACTAGCAACTGTCCTGTTCTTCCAGCGATACAGGCCAAAAGGCACTGCCTCAAACTGAGAGAGATCAACACAAAAATTTAGATTTTCACAGGTGCCGAGATGGGGTAGGATCATTGACAACAAAAAAATCCGTGAATTTTAGCTAGAAACGTACGTAGTATGGAATTGTGGGCACCCAGAATTTTGCAGGACATGACGCCGTCATGGGCACAGACTCACGAGTTCTGAACATGCGTTCGTCGTGGAGTGAAAAGGATCGAAGCCAAATCAGTGCCACAAAGCAAGCTCAAAAAGGAAATTTAAAGACATCTCCATGATTTCATACCGAGACACAGAATACCGAGATTCACCATTCCTTCTTTCACACTATGTCCACAACTTGCGTACGTATAAACACGGTGAGTAATACTCACAGAGGTCTATGGTACTAGTTTTTTTCTTTCAATTCTGAAGGGGTGTGGTTCGAACTGTTGCATTGTTGACATGGATGATAAGCGCGCAAGTCGGCGGATGGGATTTAGTGAATTGGACCACAGACTAATAAATTAGCAAGGCGTTATTTACAAGGCATACCTTGAAACTAACTCTAGCGTTATTTTCAAGGCATACCTTAACAGCTTCTGATTGGTCAATGAAACATTGTCACGAACACAATGTCTTCTAAATGCCGTGCTAGGTCACGACGTTCAGTGAGTAAATTTTCACGACTTGTTAATTCTAACCAGCGTAATTTGTCCTTGAGCTGTTCTCGTGAACAGTTTGTTTGAAACACTTTTGTTTTAGAGATGGAAAGAAAGGGGGGCGAGATAGAATAAATGTATAGCTAGGAGTGACAGAGCCGTTCTCGACCCCGTGATTTTGATAAACACTTAGAAGGGAAGAGAAGGGGCGAATAAGGATAGATAGTTTAAGACGCTTAGTCGCGTTCAGAAATTCGTACATAAAATGCAGAAAGCACGAGGGTTTAAAGATTTCAGTAATTGTTTTGACATTCTAAATTGACCTTGTCTGTTTTAGTACAAGGCCGTGACCAACTCCCACGTAGAATATATTAATACTGCGAGATGAGCTCGCATGGATGCACCAATCAAATCTAGAGATTTGGACGGTAATTTGCAGGTGGCTGGACAGTATAAAAGTCAGCCCAGACATATATCCTGCACTCCATACAGAAAACTCCAATCTGTGCAGGCGTCGGCACGATTCTGCCTGAAGAATCATAAAGCGTTGTACGACTCATGTCTAGTCCACTATAGACATTCGAGATGAATCCATATGCCTGAATGAGATATGCCCACCGCTATTGTCCATCGTTCCCTGGTCTTTAACACCAGGGACCAATCGTAAGTGTTTGTCTATTGATGACTCAACCATGAACGAGGAGCTGAACATAAGTTCTCCAGTAGGAAAGGATTGCCGCATATACTAGGAGTGTTACCCAAGAATGCAAGATAAAGATATATATATAGACTTGCAAGTAGTATAAATGTATGGCATACACATCTGTGAATTGTGATTGATTTGTCTGGATGAGGCTGGGCATTGCCAGCCCATCCTAGAGTAGACCTCTAGACTTAACTACGTCAGTTTGTATTGACGGGCTCGATTATTAGAAGCGTTAGGCACAAATGGCTGAGATGACATTGTCGCCAGAGACCATATTAGTGTATTGATTGATATATAGTAGGCAGACCAGATCTGAGATATATATAATTAGTACTTAGATTGTTAGTGAGTCAGAAGTATAATAATATTATAGGAATCTAGAGTAGAATTCTAATGAAGTATTATTGAATTTGGATTTGATGCTGCTGATGTTGTCTTTACTATATGATAGATCTAGACAAAATTGTTAGGGTAATTAATGTAATTAAATTTGTGGCCCTGCAGGTCTGTTTATGAAACTTATTCAGATTGTTCTTAGTGTGTGGCATGGTACGAATGTTTAGATATTAAATACCTCTCGTTTAAATGCAGTCGAAACCTTAAGTAGACGGATCCCCCCCAAATCCGTAACATTTAGGAAAGCAACATCGTAACACTGAAGGGGACGTCAGTTATAACTGGGCTGCAATGGCACAAAGGCAAAATTTCCCAAATGGGATTAAAGAGTTATACAAATACAAATACAAATACAAAAAGAAGCAGACCCCCTTCGTAACAAACACGCCTTGAAAATAAAGCTGGCGTTAGTTCCAAGGCATACCTTGAGTCCAATAAACAATACATAGCTACCCCGGCGGCTTTCCCTGATATGTCAATCTGACTACTACCCAGACGAACATCGGCCTACGGCCTCGATGATACAAACTGACTAGACCCTCACGTCGTTACATATCAGTCTGACAATGCACAGTCTAAGGCTCCACGTTTAGAAATACTGAAACAGCTTCTGATTGGTCAATGAAACATGCCTTGAAAATAACGCTGGCGTTAGTTCCAAGGCATGCCTTGAAAATAACCACTTCGAATAAATTAACCAGACTGGATGAGCCCGTTGTGTGACGTCACAAAACAGCGAAAGGTCATGAACCATCCGCCACATTAGGTTTACGGTTGCGACCGACGCTTCAGCATAGCTACAATGCAGCGGCCGCTAAAAGTCCACACGGTCATCATTAATAACAATAAAAAAAAAAGGCAGCTGTAGACAATAAAATGAAATGATAGGCGAGTTAATGCATTATTAATACATGTACAACCAATCTTGACAAATAAAAAGAAATTTCTACTGCAGATAGAACTAGAATCGGAATTTCCCGAGCGGCGGCCACGTTGGTTATAAGGCCGCATCTCATTAACTTCCGTAAAAAACCCGAAGCTCGTGTTTCCAGTCTGGTTAATTTATTAGTCTGTGAATTGGACCGTCTCGGTATCGAATGCCTCGGTTTAAGGCTCCAGAACTAAAAATAAAACGAACCTTGCGTAGGGCGAAAGGAAGGCGCTTTCAAAACAGCATGCAAATCCGAGCCATATGAGCAGCTTTTTGCCTCTACTGCTCATAGACCCTTTTCACTTCCGCGTTACGGTTGTTTGCGGGGAGCCGCACGGCATCGAAAAGCACCGTGTAGGGCAAAAACCTCCACTTGCCTTGGTGATGGCATCTGAATATGTGCACAGTCTAAGCAAAGATGTATTTCTATGCCAGAACCAGCGAGTAACGGATTTGTACAGTTGGGTGCCCAACAAGAGGATGGCATTGTTCGACTGTCGTCCACCGCTTCCGCCCTACAAGTGGGGCACGCCGCCATATTGTTTGTAAATCACGTGATATGGAGGACGGTAAATGAAAAGGGTCTATACAGCTCGGCAAGTGCTCACCTCTCATGCCGAAAGTACCGGGTTTCATTCCCGGCCGGTGCAGACATGTTGGAATTTGGGGAGGAAATTCCTGTCCCTGGTCCTATGGTAGGTAAGATCGAGCACTTAGTCTTCCCGGATAAGGACGAAAAACTAGGAGGGTCATTGTGCACACTGCGCACGTTAAAGATAGGTTAGCAGTTGGAAATCGGGAAAAGCAGGCCTAACGAGGCCGCTGCCAGGGCAAAACTATATCTTAGAAAAAAAAAAAAAAAAACCTCAAAGACACCCAAAACAACAAACAAACATTAACAAGAAAAATAGAAACAAGAAAAGCGAGGTGTAAATGCTAAGAGGATCGAACCTCCTACAATAAAGACCTAAAACAAGGCTGTGTTAGGCAGCGGCAGAGCTTGTTAAAATTCGGAAGATTTTTTTTTTCAAGTTTGGCTACTTCTATCTCCATTTTCTTTTCAGTTCCTTCCTCGGCCTTGCCCACTGCGTTGTTTTTTGTTGTTGTTTCCTTATCATTCGTTATCTTGTACATTTCTAATGGCATTTTTTTTAATTTTTTTTTTTTTTTTTTTTTGTACATCTCTTAAGTCCTGAGGCACCACAGTATCATGCAAGTTTTTTCTTTTTACCAATTTTTGACTTTACCTTCACTAACAATAATATAACCACTATCAAACGTTTGTCCATAAACTGAAACCATACAAATACGCAGCAGGTGCAGACAGAAAGGAATGAAACGTGTTACGATGACAATAACATTGCCCAAAAAAAACCCAAAAAAAACACTGAATTTTCGAGCAACATCTAAAAATACTTTTTTCATTTGATGGAATGCAACCACAACTGTTTCTGACCGTTGTCACATGTTTTGGTATGTTATTTGTAAGGCAGAGTTTATACAGGTGCAATGAACCTGATTAGTAAAGCAAAAAGGAAAGGTGCATTGAACCTAATAAGTCAAATAGATAGGAGAGGTTCATTCAACCTGAATAGTAAATTAAGCAGGACAGGTGCAAAGATTTGACCTACTTTTTCATGTCAAAATAATGGAGCAAAGCAGACACCCTAGACATGCAGATCCTATTTTAAATACTATTAATTTACATTTAGGGGCATTGAACCTAATTAGTCAAATAGATAGGAGAGGTTCATTCAACCTAACCCTAACCCTAACCCGAACCTGACTAATTCATTTAAAATACATCCGCATGGTGAGGGAACAATTTGAAAGTGAAGTGACGATGACTTAGTTTAGGGCCTAGAGAGGAGCCCAAGGTTAGGCCTAACTATTGAATAATAATAACAAAAGTTAACCGATAGAAATCGACGTGCAGGCCCTTTCAGTTTCAAAATTTGAATTGGAAAAAGCGGGCGCCTGTGGTGATCACAAAATTAGCCTAAACAAAGAAGTCAAGCCTGGGAGAGGATCGAGGCATTTGCAATCAAATCAGCATCGCTTTTCCCGAATAACGGAAGTTGATAGCCTTGGGCTAGTTCTTCTCTCTCTACACACAAGAGTGAAAACTTTGCACCGGAATAGTCGTCTCGACTATATCCGTGCATTGAACCGGTCGAATATTCTGGCTTATTTAGCGGTGCATTGAACCTGTCTAAACACTTTCTATTTGTAATGGTGAATTGAATACGACTTGTAGAATGCCCGCAAAGCGTTTAGAGCTTGTATTACGGGATGAAGAACGTTTGTTATTTATTAATATATTATATTATCATTAATACTTTCAGATCTGAACGTGGACCACGCCTATGCCAACTGTAAGTGTTATAATTAGTCGTTCATACATTTCATCATATTATGGAATTATTTCTAAAGTCAAATTACCATTATGTTTATCACCGACGTCATTATTTACACAAGTCATCTCTTGCAATTCCACAATGAAAAGTTCGCTATAATCTACTGGCTATCTGAGCCCAAGTATTTTTCTAACAGTCAAAACACGGCAAAAAGGAAAAGTTGGATATTGCGAAGCCTCGCCTAAAAAATAATAGATATAGAAACGTCTTTCCTTTTTCTATGGGTTTTATTGTGTTGTTTCTGCATCACTTCTTACGCGAGGCCTTGCTGTCTATGTTTATTATTTTTGTTGCTGTTGTATTTTTGGCCACATTTGCACTTTGTGTCAAGCCTTGATTTTCGGGGGGGGGGGGGGGTCTTCTTATATTTTGTCTCGATTCCCATATGGTGATTTTAAAAGACGGATTGTCAGCAGGGTTTCTCCTGAAACGGAACACAATGAAGATGTTTTTCCAGTGTTACTGGTTACCTAGATCTAACTTTAATCACGACTTTATCCCAATTTTGTCTTTTAATGATCGTTTTTCCATTATAAAACTTTTTATTTTTTATCTTCTCAGACCGTGCCGAGAACAAACATGATGAACGTAAGTTCTCTTTCATTATTTTTCGCTGTTGAATCATGTAGCACGATCATGCCTGAATTATATATGTGACATATTTACTGGAAGGCTCTGTTTACAGGGGACTTTACATTCTCACCTGGTGAAATTGCAATAACTATGCCGTAGGCTAAAACCTGGTCAAATGACTGTAATATGCTATTCTTGAGTGACTTACACAATTAATGTAGTTCACAATGGCAAAAAGATTATAAAATCATGAGGCGCCACATCTCTAAATCACACCATGCCTCTTGGTGATTTTCTATCTCGCCTTGTTATAAATCAGTAAAATGCTAGGTTTTTGTGAGTGGTTTTTTAAAATTACTTTATCTTTGGCTTACCGATGGAATCTTTTATACCCCCGTCCCTTATAATCATTTCTAATGAAAATTACTCAGCAGTCCATGTCTATAGGGATATTCAGTAATTTGTCAGTCTCATCATATAACACAAATTAATCCAAGGGGGTCGAGGATGACGCACCGGATAGCGACAAAGACACAAGAAATAGACTTTTTTTTTCTATAAAAAAAAAAAATGGGCCCATAGCCTCCGGCTGAGGCCCCACAGAAGCCAAACATCTCAAGCAGCGTCGAGATGTTCGTGAATGTGCAGCTATCTTAGTATCTATGGGTGCGGCGGTAGCTCCAGGGCCCCAGTCTAGACTTAGGGGTGAAACAGACTAATGGCGGTGTAGGCGCCAGACTGGTGGCTCGAGGCCCATAAACTATGCATCATATTAAAAAAAAAGGGGGGAGGGGGATGGGGTTGAGGGCTGGTGTGGACAGTGCTTAGTGTATTAGTACGATGCATAATTTATGGGTGGCGAGCCACCAGTCTGGCGCCTACACCAGCCTTTGTCTGTTTTACCCCTTATAGAGCGCTATTTGCATAGTGATTTCCGTAAACAATATTTAACTGCCTTAAACGATCATTATGCCAATTAAGCAAACAAAAATCTATCGTATTCTATATTTTTCTCCCCTTGCCACAGACGTTAGACAACATCACGTCGACGTGTCTGCACTGGACAACCGAGGCGGTTACGGCTCTGCTAATAATATGCGGCCACGTTACTTCTACGACGCAAATCACGGAGACGCGGAGAACAGCAAACCACACAACGCAGCGATGAAGACTGGTTTTCCACAGTCCATCATCATCTCTACTGTTCTCACAATTTTCTTCCTGGCTGGATTTGAACTGCTTCTCTAAGTGGTCAATTAGTGTTCTGAAATTGTTGTTTATGGTGGGGAGGGGGACAAACCTGGAAAGAATAGTTTTGGAATGTAATTTAACTCCCTTTGTCTCCATCACAATTCCAACAGAACATTTTGTTATAATTGACATGGAACTTTGAAAAGTGTTTTTTGTCATTTTAAAAGATATGACCAATTCCCCCTACATTTTCAACCAATTCCTCCATGTCTTAGGTTAAGGAGGAATTCAGAACTACAGGTTTTACCAGAAATATGAAAAAAAGAAAGGAAGGTGGAATTGTTTCAGTGAATATTTCGGAACCTTTTCACTAAACACATTAAATGGGCCTAGCTTCATTATAGTAAGATATGATTAATTCCATATATGTAAACTTACGTATTTTTCAACCAATCCACATGTCTTATTAAGGAGGATTTCAGAAATACAGGAAATTACAAGAAAGACGAGAAAAAGAAGTGGAAGTTTTGTTCGTGATTTATGAACAGAAATAGCCATGATAACCTGGGGAGACCAGTTTTACTTTTCTAAAATCCAAATCCAATTTTCGAATGTTATGTTTGTTTCAATTCCATGATTCCTGTTTAGAAATTACCGCAAAAATTGTAAACAAAAACATGTTTTATGCTGAGACGATACCGCCATACTCTATAGATATCCAATAATTTTATTATATTCAAGTACGATTACAATGCTATGTCACGAATACACACAGAGGCACCTACAGGCATACCAACATAGGCCTACTCACATTATAATTCTTAAAGCACACATTATTTACCTAAGTTTTACATCTGTAGAGTAGATTATTTTTGTTATGTTATTATTGCTGTTTATCTGTTTTTACACGTGACTCTTGAGAAAAATAACTCAATAGAAAAGATATATAAAATAGCAAACTCAGGCAGAGTTCTCTCTATTTGCCATTGGTGGCCTGACTTCTAAAGACATACTACAGAATCTATATTGAGGCATCAAACCTTTGCACACAAGGCAAAATGTCAAGAAACGACAAAATAAAGGACAAAGGCCTTACACAGAGCGGTAGAACTGTAATAAATAATTTTTAAAAACGAGAGAAGAAGCTATCTAAATCCAATATAGGGAGATTAAGATGCTTAGAGTGAACAGATAAATGAATAAATAGATAAAGAAATAATGAATAACGAAAACCATGTTATGAAATGTATACATGTATATCTGGAGTAAAATATTCACATTACAAAATGTCATTGCGGGAAGTTAAAAGTACGCATTGTCTTAATTAAAGTGAACAAATTTTGACCTCATTTTCCAGGCAGGGCGTTTTTTCTTTTCGAGAGGGACATACGACCCTCATAATTGTCTATAGCCCAAAATCACCTGCCCTTTATGATCTCAAAATTATGTGACAAATGAGGGGCAGTTATCAAACAATGAAATCAGTTTTTCAACAATATTATCAACTGTGAAATATTTGAACTTCTGAGGCCAAAAGCAAATTGCCTGTTGAGACGATAACCATTATTTTTTTTTTTCCCCACAATATTTTTTTTTCATTTTCAACTTTCAGTTTTTTTTTAAATTTAGCAATAGTTTGTTGTTTTTTTTTGTAGCTCGATCATATTATAATCAGATAGAAATAATCTTTCATGTCGTTTGTTCTTTGAAGGTTTTCGCCTGTGTTTTTTAAGTTAAAAAAAATTTTTTTTTTTAATTGACAGGATTTTGATGTTTTAAGTAAAAGTGTCAATACTTTAAGATTGAAATGTTCAACACTGTTTTTTTTTTTTTTTTACTTCCTCTTTTTTCCCTTGCTGTGATTTTGATGTGGCCGATTTCATTTTTTACAATAAATAATCGATTTGGCCAGTTGTGCCTGCTGTTCTTAAATTTCTTCCCTTTCTTTTCACGTAAAAATAAACTAAATTTGTGTCGTTCAGTGGTGTGTTTGTTTCTTTTCCTTTTCAGATGTTGTAGTGCTTGTTGTTGTTTGTTACTGAAGTAGTTCTTGATGATGATGATGATGATGATGGTGGTGGTGGTGGTGGTGGTGGTGATGATGAAGATGAAATCGTTACAGTTGGAGATGTGCGAGTGGTAGTCAACACCAGAAAAAAATTCTCTCAATATTTGACAATTTGCCTGTGTCAGTTATGTGGTCGAGGCCGATTAGTTGTCATTCATACTGCATAATACTCTCTATACTCAGCCAGTGGCGCAGATTTTCCAACAGCTTGGTATCTCTTCCTATCTTTATGCCGATGATACACAATTATGTCAGGGGTGGCCAAACTTGCTTGATGTAAGAGCCAGATACGATAAACTTGAGGTGTTCGAGAACCACAAGATATTGAGACCAACACCGAGACGAGACCAACTCCGAGACGAGACCAACACCGAGACGAGACCAACACCAGACGAGACCAACTCCGAGACGAGACCAACTCCGAGACGATCACCAATGACGAGACCAATTCCGAGACGATCACCGATTCGAGACGAACTTCCGAGAGACGTGCTCGGAGACGAGACAAACTCCGTAGCGAACAGATGCCCCAACGCAAAAATCTTACTCCACTGACATGAAACGACATTCGAAACAACGAAACGACAGCGAAACGGCACCGATGTTGGCACGTATTCGTCCCATGACGGTGTCGGGTATATGGATTTTCAAATTCACATTTTCTCGGTTCCTAAAAATCTCTCAATCTCTCTCTCAATCTCTCTCTCTCTCTCACACACACACACACACACAAAGACAAACACGTATGAATCAACAATTAAAAAAAAAGGAACTCAGTACCTGGTACAAGAAACATGCTGATAAAATAGACATGTCCAGTGATCCCTCTAAGCTGTGCGTATGCACGAGCACAGATGGTTTACAACCAGCACAGAAAGGAAAATGTGTGTCAAAACGTTCTTTACATAAAGTGTTGTAGTAATTGAGGGCCTTAAATAAAATGAGGGGGTTAGAATTGGAAGGGGCCTGTCCTTTGTAAATCTAACCCCTTTAAATAAATTGAGAGGCTTAGAATTGGAAAAGCTCTGTCCCCTGTAAATCTAACCCCCTTAAATAAATTGAGAGAGTTAGAATTAGAAGAGATCTGTCCCCTGTAAATCTAACCTCTTTAAATAAAATGAGAGGATTAGAATTGGACGAGGTCTGTCCCCTGTAAATCTAACCCCTTTAAATAAATTGAGAGGGTTATAATTGGAAGAGGTCTGTCCCCTGTAAATCTAACCCCCTTAAATAAAATGAGAGGATTAGAATTGGACGAAGTCTACCCCCTGTAAATCTAACCCCCTTAAATAAATTGAGAGAGTTAGAATTAGAAGAGATCTGTCTCCTGTAAATCTAACCCCTTTAAATAAATTGAGAGGGTTAGAATTGGAAAAGGTCTGTCTCCTGTAAATCTAACCCCCTCAAATAAATTGAGGGGGTTAGAATTAGAGGAGGCCCATCCCTTGTAAATCTAACCCTCCTTAAATAAATTGAGGGAGTTAGAATTAGAAGAGATCTAAGTGCCATTGGCACTTCTAATTCTAACCTCCTCAATTAATAATTACACGTGTTTTGAACAATCCTGTATCTGATATTCTAACTAAGTGCAGAATAAAAATCGTAGCTAAATCCAAGTATAGTTGTATACTATGAAGTAAACCACTAAAAGATTAGAGGGAACACTGCTCATGCTAGGCCTACATGTTTCTCGATCTGGATAAAAATGGGGCAAATTTTTATTCAAGTAAAAAATAGTATAGCAATAAGTACCAACTAACAGTCTTTAGAGTCTTTTCTCTGCCAGATGTCTAGAATAGTCCCTGTTCACTAGTTGGGTGTAACTGGGTCCATCGGTCATTATGGTGTTTCTCAGAACTCTCTGTGAAAGCGGCCGAAGGTTGGCGGGTTCTTCTCGTTAGTCTCCTCCCGCCCTGTCATTATGCTATGTCATTATTCAGCTTATCGCCTGGCTCCTTTCTAGCACACAGTTTGACCGTCTTCGGGCGACGTAGTTTCGCCAAATGTCAGTATCCAAACTCTGTGAAAGCATAATAATAAAAATCTTATTGGCATGAATAAAAAAAAGTTTGACTTAGGCAGGTATTTTACAGATTTCGTGATAAGAGAATATTTTTTGTCTGCCACTTAAGATACATGTCATAAGAACTCGGGTTGCGATTTGTTGATGCTAATTTAGTAAACAGATACAAAAAAAAAAAAAAAATTTTTTTAGTGGTGGGAGAGGGGGGGGTATATCCGACAAATACAGTTTGATCAGCAGACTCAGCACCCATTGTGTGCATGACTCAGTGATTATAAAGGAGCAAATAAACAAATAACAGTGAAAAATTAAATAATAAAAATAGATCAGTATGTTCGAAAGCTGGGTAAATCTACTAAATGAGTAAATAAAACACTGTCAGGACTATCCTGAGTACTAGAAAATATTCTATTTTATCACACCAAATTACCTGAAATTATGACAGCGACCATAGAAACTATTTTCGAAGCACAGAGGCTATAATAATATCTTTGCAACTGTAGTTAACGGGCCTATAATAAAACTGGGCTTATAACGGACAATAAATAAATAACTTACACTTTGGAAACATTTCTATTGAGGAACGGAATGCCATAGACAAAATACCACGGAAGGAAATTAGAATGCCATGTATAAGAAAGAAATCAGAAGGCCATGTACAAAAATTAGAATGTCATGTACAAATTTTAGAATGCAAAAGACAAACATTAGAAAGCAAACCTCAAAAATTTAACTTTCCTATTCCCATTATCCTTTTACCAAGAAGGGGCAGCCTGCTTCCCACCCACCGTGATGAAATATTGAAACCATTGATGTATTGTAAATTAGTAATGGATGGACAAATACATTCAAACCCCTGTCCATGTTAACTCTGAGACCTATAAGTTCCGGCGGGCATTTAGTCAATACTGATCGGCCTACTAGCTGGATGGTAACGTGTGTGACGACATTGAGTCGACAAGGACTAAGCCTAAGGGCAGACAGGCGATTCTCAGTTTCCCGACAGTTTTGTCTTCCGAGTAAGAGCAATGACGATACATGGGACCGCGCACATCGGCGAGAATTTTTTTTTTTTTTTGCGATTTGCCACAAATTTCTGGCGACCGAACTGTTGCTCAGTATCTTTTTTAAACATCCTGGAGACAAAATGGTCGGCTGACATCAGTAAAGTTTGTTTCATGCACTGCCATAGATCTTGCACTCGTTCAAAATTCTCATTACATTGATTTTAATTTTTTCCATGCAAAATTCGTCTTTTTGTTGCGCGAACGGGTCTATATTCAGTCTTTTTCGCAACATTTACAACCATTTTCTTATACAAATATAAAACGCAATGTACATAAAAATATGCAAGATTTGGAATAACAGCATTGGTTTTTTTGTGTCATTGTATTTTACTGCTTTGTTTCATATGACGTCACAAAGATTGGGTTTGTGACCACGTTTAAATTTTATTTCATCTGCGGTGCAAACCTCCTCCGGTTTTTTACCCCCATAATGAGTAACAAATGGACACTCAGAATCTACTTTGTCGATTTCCATGTTCAAAATGAAATGGTTGGGAAACAATACTGTTTAAGTCTCTGTGTGTGCGATGCATCTTAGGATTTTAGAACACAACAAAATTGTTGCTCACCTGGGGCAACAGAATCGCCTGCCTGCCTGAAAAATTGTAAAATATTCGACCATTGGGAGAATTTGAGTGTGAAAGGGAGTGGGGCGCGTTATTTTTTATTTATTATTACTTTTTTTTTTATTAATATAGTTTGCGCTCCTGAGAATTAATTACGCAAGAGTAAACGCCCAAGTGGCCTCACCCAAGCTACGCTGGGTAAGGACCAGCGGCAGTCACGGGGATTGTCACATAAGTCAGACGTGTTAAAAAAAAAAACTTACCAGATGTTGGCGCTGCTGGCTCCAGTTTGAGCACACCCAGAAGAGGTTTTCTCACTAGCTACTTTAGCCAGGCTTCTGGTATCTGTGATTGTGCTGGTCCACACAATAGCCGACGTGAATCATGGTCTGTACTGGTTGTTCACTTGGGGAAGTTACTGCTATCTGAACTCTCATCCTCAGGATTCCCTGTGTACATACACATGGGGGGAAAAAAAGATAAGATTATCATTTTATTGTCCCACGGGTGAAGTTCAGTTTCAAAAAGCTTTCAAATGCATATACCGTCCCCTTAATATGACAAGGTTCTATCTCCACTTTGTTACACACTACACGCTATTTCTACGGGCCTTTTCCACTGTGTGTCAGAGCATCAAGCAGATTCGTTGTGTAATTTGTAAGTCTTCCTAAAAAGAAAAAAAAAATGTGTGCTCTACAAGCTTTAATCACAGGAAACCTCAATCCTTGATTACTCGGGAGGTCACGGAAGGGAGTTGGAACCTCGTCATTCTAGGGCGACGACACACCCCTTAAGTATTATATATGAATATGTCATAACTCAATAACAGACATAATAATAAAGTAACATGGCATGGAATATTATTATGGCTCTAGAATGCGTTGCCAAGGTGAAATACTGCAGATGGTAAACACCATCTTCTACATCATCTTTCTCTGCTTGCTTTGATTTATCAGCGTAAAGTTACAAGCTGAAATGTCTTGAAAAGCCCCATTGCAATCATCAATTCAATGCAAAACAAACCCGGACAAATGAATAGCCATGAAAATAATACAGCCAATCGGTGATTAATCTCCATCTCCAGTGTGTATGTACAATTAAAGCTGGGTTTTCATGAGTACGGAAACGGCAACGGAAACATCAAAAACCCTCAAAATAGTGAAGTAGAAATAATATTTTGATATCTCCGTTTCCAAAAAGGCGATTTCCGTACATATGGAATCAATGTTTCTCAAACTTTGCGAGAGGCGCACATTACACACACTTTATTCTTTGTTCAGTTTTTATTTGGAGACGGCCAAGAGAAACGATTGGACAAATGTAAAAACCCCTACAGAAAAACGCAGCAAACTTCATTGTACAAAATAATTTTAAAAAGTGAATTTGCCTAGTAAGTCGCAAAAAAATGAAATTTCCGATCACGCTTTTCGATTCCAATCGACCAAAATGCGTCTCATAATTGATGGTTCAAAAAATCGTGAATAACCTTAAGAACTGAATTCTGTCCCAAATGGACGTGTCTACGTAGTGTACCATCAACAACTGAGGCAGTACACAAATCTTCATAATTTTTGGTCACCCAGACATTGTCATGAAATGTTACGTGCTTACATGTTCGTCCTCTAGCTCCGTTGTAGTATGATAATTATGTACTGATAATTTCATGTGTTCGTCGCATGCTACGTCATTTTTAAAAAGTTTGTGAAAACCACTTTCGTTTTGAGGTCTTTATTTTAGGAGGTTCGCTGCCCTTGGCATTTACACCTCACTTTACCTGTTTTATTATTTCTTGTTCTGGCAGGGGGGGGGGGGGGGGGGGGGAGAGATGATATGGATAAATTTTAATCTATTAATTTCAATTTTGCCCGGGCAGCGGCCTTTCGGCCTGCTCTTTTACGATTTCCAACTGCCAAGGTATCTTTAACGTGCGCAACGTGCACACGGGCCCTCCGAATTTTTTCGTCCTTATCCGAGAAGACTAGGTACTCGATCCTACCCCCTAATAGGACCAGGGACTTGAAAATATGAGAAAAATCCAATTTCCAAGAACTACTCGATCCTACCCCCCAATAGGACCAGGGACTTGAAAACACGAGAAAAATCCAATTTCCAACATGCCTGCACCGCCCGGGTTTAGAACCCGGGACCCTTGGCATGAGAGGCGAGCACCTTGCCTCTAGACCACTTTGAAAACCACTTTTTTTTTTTTTGTCTTTTATGGTTGTCCACTGTAAAAACCACTTTTTTTTTTTTTGTCTTTTATGGTTGTCTCTGAACACTCGGCATAAATTTTGCAACTCGTACTTATTTATAGTCCACTTTTGATCATATAAATGGCTCGGCGGCAAGCATCGGCACTTTGGGACAAATAATTTTTTTTATAACACAATCTTGCACTCTGAACCCCATAATTATATAAAACACGGGCGAGCGTACGCTTGTGCCTGTTGCAAAATCCACATAAAACTCTCCTACAGAAGTTACATCCAAAGCCTTTGGTGTTCCGAGGCACTTCAGATTTGGTGGGGCCCCTATATAAAGAAATTAAAATACATGGAAAATCACCAGATTTATGCACCGCATCGAAGTCCATTTATTGCATGTAACTGGAACTGACAAGTTATTCACTCACAGAAATATTAAATGAGTTATACATCTGAGGTGGATACCTGTGCTTCATATTGTGTTCGTCTCTGGTCATTTTCAATATACGTCACTCTTGTGCAAGATGAATTGCCCTTTGCGATCCCCGATCCCCCACCCACCCACCCACCTACCCTTACCCCCTCTTCGATAAATCCAGCCCCGGTCACACCTCAACAGTTTGTGAAATGTACTTACCGATCAAGACAATGATCTTGCAGGCATGGGATGAGTTTGATCTCCCAGACGGCTCCGCTTGCAACTCGTTGGCTGATCATAAAACTGACATCAGATTTCACATGGCGTCTCGACTTTTCTTTACCTCAACTGCAAGGAAACCATTTTAAAAAATCGATGACCTACTGGGTGCAGTCAGTTTGCGGGACCAAAATAATTATAATTAATTCTGGGAGACTGTGTAAAAAATTCAATAATTTATGCGGCATTAACTTTGTGCAATATAACTGAACAAAAGCCAATTCGATACACAACTCAGTCTAAGACCTACATCTGAACCTTTTCCGTTCGCCAGATAATAGTTTCCATTTTCATCTGTAGCCACTGCTCACCATGAAGTAGGATGGAAGAAGGATTTTGAGCGGGATAATGTTTTGTTTTTAAATGCTTTGCAGAAGTAGAGGTAAACATTGGATAATCATGCATACTAGGTATACAATTTACAAAGGCTTGTTGTAGGCAGGTTTTCTAATATGGGCAGTAGTCTTTCTTACAAAAACTACAAAAAAAAATAAGCTTGAAATATGGAATTACCCATTTAGTTACGTTTTGTCTCACCCATAGTGAAAATGTATGCCTAACAAACACCATTTTCGCTTAACCTTTTTTTTCCTGCAACTGATCCATGTGTATGCTCGCTTGAAACAAAATGAGCAAAATTCTTTCGCCAACCAGATAAACATGAAGTATCCCCAACATTTCCTTGCAGGCCGATCAAAATCCCTTCTCGGGTCGGATCTGGCCCGATGGCAGTAGGATGTCCACCCGTCATACCCTACGGAGATTGAACCATACATTTTCCTCTATGAATTTTACGAAGACTGTGATTACATATTCATAACACCTGTGTAACAGAAAGATGATTTCTGTTGGAAAGACTAGCTGCAGTCATGGGGGACACCATAGAAAGATGTTTAAAAAAAAAAAAAACTTGCCATTCCATGCTCGACCCAGTTCTGTTGGTTTCAGTGTTGACGACTGCCAGAAGAGGTTTTCCCCCAATAGCTGCTTCAGCCAGGCTTTTGGGATGTAAGCTTGTGCTGATCTGCAATAGCTGTTTGACCTTCATCTGAGTAGTTACTGCTGCTTTCTGAATATCGATCCTCGGGACACCCTATGTGCAATAACAAAATCAGTGTCAGACCAGATGGGGAAGGGGGGGGGGGGGGGGTGGAGGGCAAAATGGGTCAGTTGGCATGGACCTTTGATTTTGAGGGGGCCTACTCTCCCCTGGTGGGAGGCAAAGGTTGGGAAAGGGGTCCTTTGGTAAGGAATGCTGATGTTGTAAAGAGAGAAATGGGGGACTCCGTGGCATAAAATAGTATTTTAAAGAATATTCATTTAAAACATCACATGTATTTAGTACTGGTTTATTACAAAGATACTTAAAGCTTTGAAATGGCGGCCAAATTTCCCATCCTGGCCCCGCCCTGTTACCACTTTTGCAGGGACCTGATCGGCGTCAAGTTACGGACTGAAATGTCTTGAAAACATTAAAGAAGCACGCAAAGAACTGGACATCGTCGAAGTCGAGAAAATGAAGATGAAACTGGGAAAGAGCAAATCACCACCGATCTCGGAAAGTGGTGCAAGATAAGGGGGCGGGATGCACAAACACTAGTTACAAGTGGTTTTGATTTTCGAGGACTACGTCATAATTTCTACACTATACATAAACATTGGAATCGCCCTTTTCGTTTTCGGTTTATCCCCTTGTTGTGTTTAGTCTGCCTTGTGCTGTTTAGCAAATCAACTGTTGCAGAATCATGTCTGAAAAACTTTTGTTCGACTCTGCCCTTGCTTACCAGTCCAAAGTAATTAAAACTGTCAAATTCTATGTTATGCAATAAAACAGCACTGACTTTTAGCTTGTAAATTTCCCATTAAGTAGATCGAGATGTGAAGGAATATAGACCATAGGACATTTTCGATTCACTTGTGAACTTTGATCTAGACCGATATAGATCTATTTGAGGTCGATCTCCAAACCTTGTCAAGTACATGATCTAGATCTAGAGCTACGGTACTTTTTTTGTTTTCTTTGTTCTCAAGTAATAGATAAATTAACCCTTTACTGCTTTGTTAGTTTTATAAATCTAACACCGGTCGAGTTAAATCTAGATTCAGAGCTTGGCCTATTGAACCCTTTGTGACTTAATAGGTGCCAACTAGTAACCCTGCATCAATCTGACGCACGATTCCTATGTCGGATGGACCTCAGGTTCGTTTGTAGGAGTGGCATTGTTCTGATGTAAGAATGCCAACTTAGGAAATATGAAAAAAAACAACATTGTTTCGACTAAAATCTTGTGTAGGAATGATACCGTATCCCTCCCTGATTCCTACATAGAAATGATGTCATTTTTTCTATATCAATCCGATGTAGGAATTGGGATTGACATCAAGATTTACACACACGAGTGGAATCGTTCCGATCTTGGTAATCTGATCAGAATACTATTTTGTTGCCACTTAAATCCAAAATAGGAATGATGCCATTTTTTCTACATCAATCTGATGTAGGAATTCTATGTAAGATTGACATTAAGATTGCACATAGGATGGCATCGTACGAGACCAGCAATCCGATCAGAATACTGTTCGTTCGGACTTAAATCCAATATTTATGTCATTTTTTCTACATCAATCTGATGTAGGATTATCATCAAGTTTGCGCACAAGAATGTCATCTTACGATTTTTGCAATCGAGTTAGAACACTACTTTGTTCCAACTTAAATCTAACATGGGATTGATGTCATTTTTTCTACATCAATCTGATGTGGGAATTCTGAGGATTCCTACGTTTCTGTGCTGGAACAATAATATAGTAGGCCTACACAGATAGAAGAGCAATCTTATTAAAAGCTGACACACGGCAAACGTACTGAAAATATTATTACAGGCGGTAATTTTACAATCTTTATTACCCAATCTTCGGCTTCGCCCAATCTGACAATGAATTACTGAGGTTTTAACTTTTCAAGTAGGCTACCGAGTTTGTGTAAAATGCATGTTTCGATTTACTATACGGTGGGCCTAATTAATCCGACGGAAGGTCATCCGCCCGTCAGCGCCACTTACCAAAAAGTTAAGAAATATAATATGATGAAGACCTAACCCTAACCGTAACCCTAACCCAACCTTTTGATACGCCCGCTCAAAAGTCCCTTCTATAGTGTGTTTTCTTGACTGGCGCGGACGGGCATCCGACCTCCCCCGCTAATCCGACCGCATTATCTTTTGCTGTTCTCAAAAAAATTTGAAAGCTAAAACTCAGCACAATGTCAAGGAACAAAATTTCAAAGAATGACAACTCCAAATCGGTTGAACACAATTTATTCATTCTTTCCACAATCTGTCTTTGAGACCATAGATTACATGTGTAATTTGAATTCTAAACGAGGTTGCGATTTTGTTTTAACAAGAGTTCATTACAGTTTGGTTGATTAGACAAAACGGGTTTGCGAGATACTGAAGTTTTATTTTGACATGTGAAAGTGTAAGTTGTTCCTCGACTTATTGTGCTGAGTTTATTAACATAATTGTCTTCAACCATCTTTACATGCCAAATACAACTGGGATGTCTATTTCTTAACAGCAATTATTCATTAATGTTTGGGTGGGAAACCACAAAAATGAGCCTCTACATTTCAACGACTGCGCGACAGCAGCCAATAACTGAGAATACAATAATCTGTGTCTGGAGATGGAAATAAATCGCTTCTAAAAATAGAAGGGGATATCTTACGCCTGCCCTCAGCGGACCTGCATAGATAATAGCTTCTCACCAGTGTTGCCTGGACGAAACCGTTTGTGTCAAGAAAAGATTTAATTCATAAATGTTTCCACTGACTAAATTTTTGTGAGAGAGCAGTGAGTAATATTTACAAACGTAATTATTGTGCGAGCCAGCATAACTTGGTCTCGTAAACAATTTGTTTTGAACAGGTTTTTTTTTATAATAGATAGACAGAAGATGAGGGGAAGGATAGACGGACAGCGTAGGTGTGCATGGCTGAGCACTTTTTATATCTCGTGTTTTGAACTAGGTTTAGTAGAGAGGGAAGGGGTGAGTAGGAATTAAATGTTATTGAGATTTCTGTTGACGTACAGAAAATCCGTGATCCAGAGTAAAAGCTCGGGGTTTTGAACATGTTAAGAATTTATTGCTATAAAATTACATTATATTGTATGAAGTAATTCGACCTTTGATGTCGACCCAAGGTCGTTGCGTAGGGCTGTTACTTAAAATAACTCAGTTCGGCAGCTGAGCTAGAAGTGGTTGCACCAATCATAATCCAGGAATTAGACGGTAAGCTGCAGATGCAGACCAGTATTTAAGGCCATACAGAACTTAGTTCTGGGCCACATGTAGACAATCCATTTACGAGGTGGTCGGCGATAGTCCTCAGCCAGATGAGAGACATAGAGACGCAGTTGAGCAGTCCATTGTGAGGAGCCTGATTTAAAGCTCCAGAGGCTAAGCTACTTGGTTTGATATAAACCCACAGCGTTTACATCCAGCGCTCTCACTCCCAAAAAAAACTGGTCTTACAGGTGGTTCTATCCACGCTCGGACCACTTGAACTCGTTGCTACCGAAATCCGAATTGTTGCCTTTGCAAGTGAGCGTGGGGGGGGGGGGGGGGGGGGTCTCTGGGGGCGCAGGCGGTGGGGCAGCGCGCCCTGGTGAGTTAGTCCTCTGTCTAGATGGATGCTTTCATATTACGTGCGCGGCTCGGCGATTAACACTCAGAACATGAAATGTGCCTGTCTAAAGTTGTGTAAATCAGACAGTCGATTTATGCCTGTCTCATCCTCAAGTCCAGTGTGTCTAAAAGAAAAAAACCATGAAGAATATCATCATCATCATTGCCTTTCTCACCCTGGATCAGGGTATAGGCCACCAACAAACACTTTCCATCCCTCTCTATCATGGGCCAGCCTCTTTACATTATTCTAAGTCTTTCCGCTTCGTTGCACATCATTTTCTCTCTGGCTCTTCTCCACGTTCCGCGCGGCCTTCCTCTTGATCTCTTGCCCTGGGGATTCCAATCCAATACCTTCTTCGTGATGCTGTTTCCTGGCCTCCTGAGAGTGTGGCCGATCCATCTCCATCGCCTCCTACCAATTTCCTCTCTGACTGGGCTCTGTCTTGTTCTTTTCCATACAATTTCATTGCTGACCTTGTCTGTCCATCTGATCTTAAGTAGCTTCCTCAAACATCTGTTGATGAAAACTTGGATTCTCTTTATGCAGGCCTGAGATGCATTCCAAGTCTCACATCCATACAACAGGACTGACTTCACGTTCGAGTTGAATATCCTCATCTTTGTTTTTAGAGATATATCCTTGGTTCTCCAAATCTTGCTTAAGGACGTGAAAGCTGCCTGTGCCTTTCCAATTCGTGCTTTGACTTCTGCCTCTGTTCCTCCCTTATTGTCAATGATACTACCAAGATAGCAGAAGGACTCTACATCTTCCAGTGGTTGATCTCCTACTCTGACTTGTGCGCTTGGGGGTGCAACAATTTTTAGGACCTTCGACTTCGCAGGATGTATCCTCAATCCAATAGATTCTGAAATTTTGTTTAGAGCTGTAGTCTTTGCTTGCATCTGGTCGTGTGTGTGCGACAATAGTGCCAAGTCATCTGCAAAATCTAGATCGTCCAGCTGTGTCCATGGGGTCCATTGTATGCTATTTCTTCCTCCACTGGTGGTTTCTTTCATAAGCCAATCAATCACCAGGACAAACAGAAATGGGGACAGCAAACAACCCTGCCTAACACCAGACTTGATATCAAAGCTGTCAGAAAGCTCACCATCGTGTACGACTCTGCAACTTGTCCCCTCGTACATGCTCTTGATAAGGTTCACCATCTTCTCTGGGATTCCATAATGTCTCAATATTCTCCACAGTGTTTCTCTATCGATGCTATCAAAGGCCTTCTCGTAGTCAAGGAAGTTCACTATCAGTTGGGAGTTCCACTCTAGCGACTGATCTACTATGATTCTCAGCGTGGCGATCTGGTCGGTGGTTGATCGATTACTCCTGAAACCAGCTTGCTCCTCACGAAGTTTTGGGTCTGTTGCATTCTGTATTCGCTTGAGAATAATCCGATTGAAAACCTTTCCTGGGATGGAGAGAAGTGTGATTCCTCTGTAGTTACTACAATTGCTGAGGTCCCCTTTTTTTGGAAGCTTCACGAGGTGTCCTTCCTTCCAGTCCTTTGGAAACTTGCCTCCGATCCAAATCCTCGAGAATAGTGAGTGCAGACCCTCTGCAGCCCCAGCAGCATCTGCCTTCAGCGCCTCTGGTGGGATCTGATCTGGTTCAGCTGCCTTGCCTCGATTTAACTGCTTTATGGCATCATTAATCTCTGCTTTAGTCGGAGGGTCGCAACTGATCGGTAAATCATTTCTTGCGGGTAGAATGTCGGGTGGGTTGCTTGGTGGAGGTCTGTTCAATAGGCTGTTAAAATGTTCTATCCATCTTTTTGCCCGAGCTTCCTTTCCAAAAATAGCCTTCCTGTTGTAATCCTTGACAGGAACTTCAGGTTTTCCATATTTTCCAGCAAGTCTTTGTAGTCTGGTAGAGGATCCTCGTGTGTCCTCCTGTTGCTGCCTTCTCTGCTTTCTCTGCTAACATTCCTATGAACTCCTCTGTCTTTTTTAATTGATTTTTTGACCTCTTTAGCTGATGCTCGGTACTCTTCCTGGTTACCAACTCTTGAGCTTCTTGTACGACTTGCATTTACCTGTTCTTTTAGGTCTCTTCTTATCCTTATCAAGTCCAGTGATTTTTGACTGATCCATTCCTTGTGTTCCATTTTCTTTTCCCCAAGAACATCCTGACATGTCGATGTAAATACTCCTTTTACCTTAGCCCAGTGAGTCTCCAAATCTACTGTCTCTTCGAGGTCAACACGGGGTTTGAATCTATTCCTCAGTGTCAGCTGGAACTCTTCCTTCTTGTCTCCACCCAGAAGGCTCACTTGAAACTTTCTCCTCTTTGTTCCTGCTCTGGTACCTTGTTTCTTGAGGCGGAGTTTGAGTCTTGCCAGCAGCATGTGATGGTCAGATCCAACATCAGCTCCTCTCTGTACTATGACATCCTCCAGTGAGCGTCTGAATCGCCGGGTGATGCAAAAGTGGTCAATCTGGTTTTCAGTTACTCCATCCGGTGAAATCCAAGTGGCCTTATGGATCCTCTTGTGTGGGAATACTGAACCTCCAATCACATAGCTGTTAAATGCGCAGAAACTTGCAAACCGCTCTCCATTCTCATTCATTTGTCCCAAACCATTGCACCCCATAATGTCCTCATACCCTGTATTGTCCTGTCCTATCTTGGCATTGGCGTCTCCCATTATAATGTTCACATCTTTTCTTGGCAATGTGTCAACTATTTCCTGAAGCTGGTTGTAGAAATCGTCCTTGTCCTCATCGGTTGCTTCATTTATTGGGGCGTATATCTGCACAATGTTCCAATTGATATTCTTGTTCTTTGTAGTAAATGATGCCAATATAATTCTCCTTCCGTAGGGTTCCCATCCCCTCAGTGGCCTCTGGGCGTGCTTGCTCAAGATGATCGCTACTCCTTCTGTATGCTTTTTGTCCTCCCTTCCAGAATACAAAATCTTTTCCCCAGAATTAAGTTGTTTCAGTCCGGACTGTATCCAGCGGGTCTCGCTAACTCCAAGTATGTGCAGACTGTATCGCCTCATCTCCATTGTAACCTGGGCACTCTTTCCTGCTTCATACATGGAGCGGACATTCCACGACGCAATCCGGAGTGACTTGTTTGATGAAGGAGCAGTCAAGCCAGTGGAGTCCTTTCGGCTTTGTCCATTGTCCTTCATTGAATCTACAGGTGCAGATGCTCCCCCTTCTCCCAAGATAAAAGACTGATTTAAAGTATTTGCTTGTGTTTCTGTAACTGGTTTATTTTTACAGGGTGGGTAGTTGGCCCACCGCCAACTGGCTCTTCTCGGGAGACCAGGACCTTTGCACCTTTAGTCGCCTCTTACGACACGCAGTATCACTCAGATGCATTCTTTGCTGTCCCTCTTCTGCAAGGGGGCCCCGCATCTGCACGGGTGCATGAAGAATATACCGAGTCTATTTGGGCCATGTAAAAAAATACAACAGTTTTTTTCAATACCACCTGTGCCCAATTTCCGCAAAAAAAAAAAGGTTCCTTGGCCATGTCGCCAACGAAAATGCTGCTGAATTATTACTTTTAAAATACTATGATATGTTATACTCTTGGAGTAGCTGCACAAGACAGACAGGCTGATCGAGACAGAGACAAAATTTAAAAAAACAAACTCACCTGAGGTCACGCATCCGCAGGTCTGGTGACACTGAAAGAAGGGCTTGCATGTACTTACAGGTCGGCGAGCGGTATCTCTGGGCGTTCAACTTTCATGGTTAGAATGAGCAAAATCAGCGTTGTGTCTGAAATGAACATTCAGAATCGTTGAGAAAAAAAACAAAAAAAAATAACGCTGCCACAAAATCGTTCGGCAAATAACATTTATGATAATGACAGTGGAGTACATTATATTATGTAGCGCTTTTCTCTTGTGTACTTCACAGAGCTCAATAGATAGACTATCTGTGGTGTACCGGTACTTACAAATTTCATTTTATGCTGTACAAAGGCTGTGATTGTTTTAAGTAAACCAGCAGCATTGTTCCAAATCGGAACTTATTTAGTTTGGAAACGGACAGTTTCGTGCAAATTTCACATACGGCCTTCCATACAGATAGTTACACTTTAAATCAGTTCACGACATGTTCCGGGACTTACCCATCTGGAAAATGTTCTTGTAGGTGTGGGATGGGCTTGGTCTCCCTGGTTGCTCCACTTGCAACAGGTTGGCGGAAGAGAAAACTATCATCAGATTTCACATGGCATCTCAGCTTTTCATTACCTCACCTGTAAGGAAACATTTTTTATAAAGGGAGGATTAGTGAATCGGGTTACCTCCAGAAAACACAGTAAAGAATGAGACGAGATATTAAAATGATAAAACTTGTGACTAATCGTATTCCCCAGTGCCAAATTTATTATTAAGCCACCTCAAACCTCAATTCTGTCCTCAAACCTCAATTCTGTCTGTAAACCTAGATCTACCCCTCAAATCAAGATTGCCCCCTCAGAATAGCTAGGTTCCAACTCAGTTCAACTTTTGAGAAATTGATGATTGAAGTGTCATTTTTGCTCATAGTTTTTAGAGATTTTTTTTTTTTTTTACTTTTTAGTAATACAAATTACATACCAAATCCGCTTAGTACTTTGACACACAAGGAGAGGGCTCGTGAAAGTAGTGTGTAACGTGTAACTCAGTTTCTTCAGCCCAAAAGTGTAGATAGACCTTGGCATTCTAAGGGGGATGGCCTGGTGTAAAATTATACCTTTTTCTATCCTATGATACATTACTGTACAGCCTATTCAAAAAAAAAAGAAGTCACTTGGGATCACGCATCGGCAGGTCGGGCAACAGAAGGTCTTGCATGTGTTTATAGGTCTGCGAAAGGTGTCCTTGGACTTTCACGTTTCTAACAAATTCAATTCCCCCCCCCCTCCCCAGCATAAAAACCTTAAGACTAGGGGCACACAGGGGACACGGTGGTCCAGAGGCAAAGTGCTTGCCTCTCATGCCGAAGGTACTGGTCGGTGCAAGCATGTTAGAATTTGGGGATTTTTCTCATATTTTCCTGTCCCTGATCCTATGGTAGGTAGTAGAATCGAACGCCTAGTTTTCCAGTCGCGTCTTTTTTTTTTAGTTTCTTCTCCCCCTTGACACTGTTATGAGCCTGTGCCTGGTATGTGTGCATATCGCCGTTCATACTTTTACGCGTAGGTCTTGCGTGGCCTTGGCCCGCCACAAGTAAGCAGAGATGTGCTTAGTTGGGGGGGGGGGGGTGAATTTGTTGCCAAGCGTGAGTTGTATGCTGACGGCTCTCTGTTAACTGAGTGAAAAAACACGTGTTTGTCCCCGGCCTATTTAAAAGGATATTTCTTCACGAGGTCCACAATTGAGCAACCGTCCGACAGTGAGGAAGAGAGACACGTTTGCTGTACTGGTCGTCCTGGCGTTAGTCTACCTGGGTGTCATTTTGTGTAAGTTGTTGCGACTTTGGAGGGACGGCCGAAAAAGTGGACCTGGCTATCGACGTCGGAAAACGTGGCTCACTGCTTTGGTTGGAGGCGCAACTGGAGGTCGCCTTGGTGGTTGCTTTGTGTTGTCATCGTTGGAGACGTAACCGTGAGTGAGACCCGGTTGACAACGGTGGGCAGCGTGCGAAGTGGCTCCGGAGGAACGCCCGGTCAACCGTCGCTGTGAAGTAGTGCGAACTGTGAATTTAGTGGTCAGCGAGAAGAAACAGAACTGTGGCTGACTTTAGTGGTATTACTCTCCACGAACTTTCATAGTTGACTTGCATTTGATTTTGCAGTGTAATTTGTTATTGGCATTGTAAGAAATATTGCCGATTGCTATTGTAAGATGTTTTGCATTGTAAATTGCTCGTGTGGGTTCTTGTAAATTGATATTGCGTAACTTTGTTAAACGTCTTAAATAAATGTTATCAGTTCGAATTTTATGAAAGAGGGTTTCTGTTGTCGCTGGTTTGGCTAGTTTAGATCGTAACAATACGTCTAGATCTAGATTTATTTTTTTTTTAATGCGACGCAACTACAACGCGACAGCAGCACAACAAAATCGCCTGTGTACGTCTGGGCTCAATCTGCCCATATTCTTAGGAATTTATGTCGCACCTAGATCTAGCATTTTACAGCTTTATCGCACACTCTTACTGTGCCCCTAGCCTGAACCTCACATTTTCACGGTTTTCCACTCTCGGCCAGTTGAACTGTTCATAATTCCTAAGAATTCAGGTCTTCACTAGATCATCTAGATCTAGCATTTCACAACTTTGTCACACTATTACTTTGATCCTAAAGCCACTTCATTCTCCGCAGCTTTGAACGGAGTTACCTTGGAGGTCGTCTGATCATCACCGATCTCACAAACTAGATCTACCCACCCCTCCCCGCCAAAAAAAAAAAAACAGGGAAACTGAACAGCGTCAGAACGGAGTCCAAGCAAAACACATGCATGTACTTACCTTGTAGGGAAGAGCTTCATTTTCGGCAGCATCAAATTTAGACGATGTTCAAATACTTTTTTGGATCGACTGTGAAAATCTCTCATTTCCAAAACCCACCTTGTCTCTGAAGTAAACACGTGGACTGACTGGACTCTGAACTTGTTTGCGCTTGCCCGCTTCTTGCCCGCCGTCCACGTGAGTTCCGTGAGTAAACTTAGTAAACGTTTCATCTTCGACTCCAAAACAAACAATAAGCGAGGCCCATTCCACGTGACATGTTACACCTGAAGACCAGTTTTTCACCTTGCTGGCTTCCTAAAGGAATCATTAAATGAGATATTATCATTTAGACCTTTTTGACAGTAACAAAATAAAGATCACTTTACGGGTTTTTACCTTTAATTTCAAAAACGACTTGAAGGTTAGATCTAAGTCAAACATGGTGCTTAACTTTGTGTGACGTGTGTTACATTCACAAAAAGTGGCTTTCCAGTTTAAGTAGCATTTTCTGGAATTTCGGTGAAAGTAGCCAATTTCACGTAAATTTTTTACATACTTGTAAATGACTTCTACGAATGTGGCAGATTCTGTGTCCCATAATTCTTATATTTTGAGATAACAAGCAAAAAAGTGCCATGAAGTGTGCGTGTGTGTGCGTGTGTGCGTGTGCGTGCGCGTGTGCGTGCGCGTGTGTGTGTGTGTGTGTGTGTGTGTGTGTGTGTGTGTGTGACGTGTATTACATCATTTTTTAAATGCCTTTTCAGGGATAAGATTGCGTTATGGATTTAATCTTGAATGTTTACAATTTACAGTTATAAAAATTGTTTTGTAATTGGTTATGATCTGTCTCAAATATTTATTGCGGGGGAAAAATTTTAATATGTAAGGTGAGACTTATGTTACACATCACTAGTGATGTCTGTTGGATTCCTCTAATCAAAACCTAAGTCAGTAATAGAATTTTCTTATTTATACATTGTTAAAATGTCAGTGCAGCACAAGGAGGAACAAAAAATGGATCACATCAGTCGCTTGTTATTAAACATAAAACTCCAAAATATTGAATATTTTTGCCTCTGTTCGTAATATTGTTCTCAGAAAACGTGGTAAAATTATGAAATCCAGTCTGTTTTCTTCCTCAGATGACACTTTTTTGTCAAACCATTTTAGAAGTTAAACCAAGGCTTTTCTTTGATATTTCAAATTCCAAATTTTCTCATATTGGTTGCCATTTCGTGGAATGGGTCAAGACAAAATTTTTGAGTGTTTGCTCGTTAACCCTTTTGCCGCCAGGGCGGGAAATTTATGATTTTCCCACTCATTGTTACTTTTAGGCCTGTCGCGCAGTCGCCGGGTTTCATCAGCCAACTAGTTGCTTGGTGACGTCATGACATTGAGTTTCAGTGATAAAAAAGCAGTTGTCTAGCGGGTGATATCTTACTGAAACTATGACGAGGCGCACACTAGCCGATTTTTGATTGGCCGACTAATTGAGTGGAGATGTCAGGACATTGAATTTCAATGAAACCCAACTAGTTAGCTAGTGCGCGGGTCTCACTGAACCTCAATGTCATGACTTCACTATCCAATTAATCGGCCGAACAAAATCGGCTAGTGCGCGCCTGGTCCTGGCCATACATTTTGTTCTTAGCAAATTAAGTCGTCGCATTTTATGAAAAACATGGATTTAAAGAAAACAGTCCAGTAGTTCATACAAAATGTTAGAGGTTTCAATGAAGGCCATTATTATCAACATTCAACCTAATGGTGGCTGTGTGCTCGTACAAAGAGGGGGGGGGGGATGAGGGTGGGGGGGGGGGGAGATTTCAAGCTAACCGTCATAGAAAGCGTATAGGTGAAAGAGGGAGGGGTGTAGTGTGAAAAATCTCCCATATTAAGCGTATGTGCTGTATTGATAGACTAGACAACTTCTACATCTTAGGCCCGGCGCGCAATAGCCAGTTTCGATCGGCCAGATTAGTTGGATGGTGACGTGACCGCCTATAGTTTCAATGAGATGTTGCGCACTAGTTAACTAATTTTTTTCACTTCATTGAAACTCAATGTTATGACGTCACAAACCAACTGGTTGGCCGATCAGTGTGCGCGGGGGCCTGTAGCGACGTTACAAATTGATGTCAATTCACCTTCATACAGTGCTGCTGTGTAAAGGGTTAAGCTTGCTTGAGAACGCCATCACTCACCACTGAGTGCACGAGGAAGCGACAAACAACAAGAACAAAGTAGAATTTTGTCAAAATAATGAAACTTCAATCAAAGTATGTAGGCTTGATTATAACGATTTTTGGCGCTCCCCTTTCCCCCTCTATCTTAAGCGCTTTGCTGGGTTTCAACCCCCCCCCCCCCCGGTGCCACCTTCGTACGCTTTTCATATGCTTGGTTTCAACCCCCCCCCCCTTACTCTTCCCCATAAGCTTGGCTTCACCCCCACGCCATCCCCATCACCCCCACCTTGGATGAACGAGTGGCCTTAAGGGTAGGGATTCACCTTGTTTGAGGATTTTGACATTTTTGGGGGATGTCTGAATAAACATCTCATTTGCTCCTTTAACCATTTTTCCCATCATTTGCAACCAACAGCAAAGTCGTACTGTATTTGAAAATATTTTAAAATATGTACAGCATGTATGAAGCAATAAAGACCTCATTAAAATATTGAATATCCATGAGAAAGCTTTAATTGTTCTGAAACTTGAAATAGCGTTTTGCACGAAGTGTGTGATTGTTTTCATTGTACATACGGCCTATGTTTGATTTGAATAATCCTACAACTTAGTTTGTTGAGGAAAAAAAAACTTAAGAAAAATAAACTTTTGATTTTATTACCGTAACTAAAACACATAATTATGTACACCTTACAGAACCCTGCTCTCACATATTATACCCTTTTTATACGCCACATCAGCTCCTCCTCCTCGTCCTACCCCCCCCCCCTTTTCCCCAGGGTATGTACTTTACATGTCCCCGAAGCCAGCGGGATTTATAAAACCCTTAAGGTTAAAATCTTACCCGCCTTATTTCTTGAATACATTTTTCTTTTTTTATATATATATAAAAAGACACTGGCTTGCTTGTCTGTGCGTATGTGTGTGCGGCGTTGTTGTTGTTTTTTCTTGTTGTTGTTGATTCATACGTTGTCATAGTAACATGATTCAGACCAGTGGATCTCAACCGGGGGGAATCTCAGGGACAGACTTTGGGACTTCAAGTCCGTAAAGTAAAAGTAAAAGTACATCCACTGGAGGGGGCAAAGGGGTGGGGGGGGGGGGGGGGTCCAGTGTATGAAAAGAGCATACACGGGGGAGGGGGGTGGAGAGAGGGTAAAAAATCGCCAAAACAAAATCTCGACCTTAGTTCTTGTTTGTTCCAACTCCACTTTTTGCACAACTGAGAAATTCGACGTTAAACTTTTGTGGCTTCAGCTTTTGTGATAAGGACAGGATAAATCAGGACTATCAAACAGCTGCCAAGGTGTATATTTGTTCACGGTACCTCTTCTACACACTAAAAGATCTCCAGTGTTTCAGAGAAAAAAGATAGAACAAACAAGAACTAAGGACGCAAAATGGAGCATACATGCTTTGTGGATGACCCCTTGGTGATAGTACTCACAAACTTGTTGGTTTGTAAGCGCATTGTCTTTTTTAAAAAAAAAAACTGCAAGGTTTTTTTATAATTATATTTTTTCTTTTGCTTATTTTTCGGTTGTTTTGCGGGAAGCCTTTGTGTAGTTTCTGGTTCTGTATGACAAGGTTTTCACCAGTCTCATCTCTTGTTCTTGTTTCGTACTTGTGTGCTCATGAGTTCGTTGTCAGTACCAGTTCTGTCATAGCCTTATCGGTGAGAGAACGGGAGACCACTCCCCCCCCCCCCCCACTTCCAAATGTTTTTTTTTCAATCCACATATTAATATGTTAATTTGTTTGGAATTGATATTTCATTTGTCAGATTGTAGCCTAATTTTGAGTTTGCTTCTTTCCGCTTTGGAGAAGTTCTAATGATTAGGCGACGACGTGCCTGCTCCAGTTATAACTGGGTGCAATGACACAAAGGCAAATTTCCCAAATGGGATTAAAGTAGTATACAAATACAAATACAAAATACAAAACTGTACTGTTTGCCGAAATGATAGGAACTAATTCGTGTTTGCAAACAGAAACATTTTTATTTCGACTTTGAAGTTCCTCCTTGCTTTACCAATATGGTCGTTTTATGCGATACAATACGGAATGTAAGCACTGATACATATTATTAAATGGTTTTATTATGTAGTATTAATGTACAACAACGCCCAGAAAATGTCAATAATCTGTTTTGAGTACTGACATTGGTAACTTGCCAAATATTGAAAGATTTTCCGTGGTGTTGACTCCCCCATGCACATCAGGTCCAATTTCGTCACCGTCATCATCACCATCATCAAGGACAACTTCAGTAACAAACAACAACATCAACTACTTCAACATTAAAGAACAGCAAGTGACCAAAAGAGCAACACTGAAATTTCACGTGTTTATTTTTTACGTAAAAAGAAAAGGGGAAAAAATGTGAACATGCCGACAAAATCGAGCAAATCAATAACTTGTTCTAAAAAATAAAATCACCAACTTCAAAATTACAGCAAGTTAAACAAAAAAGATGAAAAACCAGTGTTGAACATTGACACTTTTACTTAAAACACGAAAATCGTGACAATTGTTTATAAGCACTTTTTTCACTTAAAAAAAACACTGGTGAAAAACTTCAACGAACAAACAAAATGAAAGATTATTACCGTCTGATTATGATACGATCGAGATACAAAAGCTACTGCTAAATTAAAAAGGAGAAAAAAAAATCGAAAATTAAAAAAAATATTGTGAGGGGACAAAAATCTCACCTGGTTATCGTCTCAGTATACCAATTTCTGGGTAAGACTTTTGGCCATAGAAATTTAAATCTCTGACAGCTGATAATGATATTGTGGAAGAATTGATTTTATCATTAGATAACTGATCCTGATTTTGTCACTTTAACTTAAGATCAAAACGGACAGGAGACTTGGTTTAACAGACAACAATGAAAGTCGTACGTCTCTCTTTAAAAAAAAAATGCACTGTGGAGAATGAGGTCTAAATTCGTGTCCTCTTTAATTACAGCAATGGATATTTTTACCTCCTTTGCTGCCGATGGTGCTTCCTAATGCTAAAATTTTACTTCAGATATATATATAAAAAATTATGGACATTAATTTGCAACATCTTTATTTATTTATTTATTTATTTATTTGTCTGTTTATTTTAAGCAACGTATTTGACTTGATGTAATGGATTTAAAAAGCTCCATCTCTCCTGTCAAAATTCCAGGCCATTAATTAAGTTTTTGTTTGTTTGTTTATTTCTTGGCAAACGGGAGATGGAGTTGCAGTGGAGATAATGGGAGTTCAGTTAGATTTAGAAACTGTTCTTTGCAGATATGTCCTCCCCACCCCCCCCCCCCCCGCCCCCATCGTGAACAACAAAATCAAAAAATTGAGTGACCACTTAGAGAAGCAGTTCAAACCCAGCCAGGAAGAAAACTGTGAGAACAGTAGAGATGGTGATGGACTGGGGAGAACCAATCTTCATCGCTCCGTTGTGTGGTTTGCTGGTCTGTGTGTCTTCCTGGCCTGTCAGGTGGTAATAAGGTGGCGGCATGTTGGCAGAGCCCCTTCCGCCTTGTCTGTCCAGTGCAGACACTTTGACAGGATAATGGTCATCATTAGCTGTGCCAATGAGACAGAAGGATAGAACCCAGGTAGATTTTTGTTCGTTAGACAAAATTAAAAAACAAAATGAAGTTGAAGACGCAAAGAATGTTGTGAAATAGTTTATCACTATCAGTGTTCGCAAAAGTGCAGAATCCAGGCAGATTTTTTTTCCTTAGACTTAAAAAAAAAAGGTTGTTGAACATGTCAGAAGATTGTGAAATATTTTATCAATTTTATCAAAAGTAAAGAATCCAAGGAGATTTTTGTTTGTTAGATAAAGGCATAATTATACATTTTTAAAAAATTTAAAATATGTAATTTAAAAAAAATTAACATTTTACCAGTTTGCAATAAGGCGTGGTAAAAAAAAAAAATGCCAAGACAAAGTATCAGCTGACTTGGAAGTGGAATCCCATAATTTCTTTACGCTCATGTCAAAAAAATCTTTGTTGACTGCGGTAGACACTCGCGAATATAATACCAACCATGATTTGCCATAGGTCATGCATTAGACATTATTATTATTTTTCAGCTGACCAGGTTACTTGGGCAAGAACAATCATGAGTCCAGCGGGGATACTGAAAGGGGCCACTTGATTAGAATAAAACGTTACATTGACAGAATGCAAGGGATGATTTTCGGTGCCGTAATGATGTTGCTGGTGATGAAGAAAAATGTTAGATCTAGTAATAAATGCCATGGGGCGGTGCAATGAATAAACAAATGAATAAACGTTTTTTCTTAAGAAAATGAACTACTGAAAACAAATAAATGAATAAATAAATGAATAAATCCATCCTCAAAGACTTACGTTTACTGTAAGCTTTATCCACGTCCAGGTCTGAAAGTAAAGTTTTAAGGAATTCTAGTCATCTGGAGGAATGGCATCAACATTATTTCATATCTTTATAGTCTCCGCCGAAATAAATGAACCATGGATTTTTTCTCAAAATAACTTTGTCCCTTATAAATCTGAGTATTCAAAATACATTAAATTTTTCTACTGCTTCTATTAATACTATTGCTAATAATTTACTAATACCATGGTAGCCACTGTTCTAGCAACAGTTCAGTTATGCTGATACTTTGCAAACAGTAATCAGGAATAGTGAGAAAGGAGTAAAAGTTTTGTAAAGATAAAAATAAAATAAAATGCAAAGAGACAGAGAAACAGTTAATGAAGAACAATGCAAACAGAAGCAAATCTCAAGACAACGAAGGACAAAGAAACAGAAGAAAAAATAAAAGTCAAGGCAAAGGTAGAAACTTAACGGAAAATGGCAATTAAAAAAAAAAAAAAAAACGCAAATGGATACCTACTGCAGTGCAAATGATGGCGTCTCAGCACACCTTTTACTATCCTGGTGAACTGTTGAAAAGAGATTATACAAGCCCACTCAATACATTAAGTCCTTTCAGGTACATTTTTAGACTCCAAAACAATTTCAAGGAGTCTAAGGCTCTTTGGAGTCAAGCAAATTAAATTATTACAGTAGTAGCTGACGTGCCGGACTTTGCCCAGGATATATGTCTACTGTGTGTGTGAGAGAGAGAAAGTGTGTATATGTGTGAGAGAGAGTAAGAGAATGAGAGAAAGTGTGTGAGGGAGGGAGAGAGAGAGACAGACAGAAAAAGTGTGTGAGGGAGAGTGTCTGTGTGAGACAGTGTGTGTGGGGGGGGGGGGGGGATAATGTGTGTATGTGTGCGGATTCGTAAGAGAGAGAGGGAGAGGAGGAGGCACAGCGAGAGTGTGTGTATGTGAGAGAGAGAGAGTGTGTGTGTGTGGTGTGAGAGAGAGAGGATGTGTGAGAGATTGAGAGGAGAGGGTGTGTATGATATGAGAGAGAGAGAGATACAGAGGGCGAGGGAGAGACAGAGATGGGGAGAGAGAGAGACCTAAAAAGTAAAAGGAAGCCACAGGAAACAGTTTCTCTTCTATTCTAAATTATCATTCTTTCAATTATCAAATTATTTGGATTTGTATAAAGTACAGGCTACTTACAGTGAATAGAGAGCTTAACTGAGTCCACGAGGTCTCGGGTTCCATTCCTACTTGTGGCAGGATCACATAATAATTACTACTACAAAACAACAATCATTTTTCCAGGTGTTTTTAAGATGCTTATTTGTCGGCGGCCTGTCTGTCACCCAAGCTTCGTGTCTGATAATTAAACATGTAGATTTAGATTCACCAAACAGAAGGCAAAAAAATGTATTTTTAAAAAAGTATTAATCAATTCTTTGAAATATAAATAATGGTACCAGAGGTGATGCACGCCAGACTCAGACGTAGTGCAAACAGAGAAACTTCGTTACCTTAGCTTCGCTATCCACGATGAAGCAATTAGTATGGATGAAACAACTGAGAAGTCTTTTCGCCAGGCTGAAGATATTGAAGGAATAACCATCATTATTTTATTATCTTATTGAAATGAAACTATTTATGATTTTTATAAAAATGATACACATGCAAATAATTATCACATGGAATATATTTAATCTAAGTTTGACATTAATACGCTGCGCAGGGCGTCGAAAGTCGGTGTCAACTTCCCAAGCGTTCACTCCGCACGAGCGGGTTAACATGGCAAGGTGAAACTGGCGCATGCCGTGTTTTCACAGATCAGGTCACTGTCCTCTTTGAGATGTAACTACCGTCTTATTTCTCACTGTATTTCTTCTAAATCAAAGGCATTGTGACAAGGACATGTTAACCAGTGAACCACTGGTCGGAACCTCAAAGATTAAGCTTTCTAAGGCTCTCCCCACGCTATCAAAAGATGTAACATCGACATGCGAACTGTTGCTCAACAAATTTGCAATATTATCTCATTTTCATTTTCTCACAAGCTGACCATCATCTAGAGTTGTCTGTATCTAAGAACCAACCAGAAACAAGCTCCGAAACGATCTTTGCCCCAAATGCCCACATTGGTGCATTAGTATGTGTCAATCAGGATGAAACCATTTGTTTAGGGCTTGTGGGGCGTGGCTAGTTATCATGTTTTGTTCTCGCTAAAAGTACAGCTGTCAGTTTGGTTTCATAAGTTAGATCATTGGTTAGAGACTTAAGACAAAGATTTTGCTGGTTAATTCATTATCAAGCGCGATAAAGCATAGCAGCGAATGTTTTTATACCGATCAATAAAAACCGAACCACGTGGACAGCAGTAGTGTGGTCATCGTACATCTGCAAGGATCAGTGCAACCCAGGCACGATTCTCCGTGAGTAGGGTGACTGACCGGACAGAGGGCTTTGAGCCGTCGCGAGCGGGGTGTCATCATCATCATTGCCTTTCTCACCCTGGATCAGGGTATAGGCCACCAACAAACACTTCCCATCCCTCTCTATCATGGGCCAGCCTCTTTACATTATTCCAAGTCTTTCCGCTCCGTTGCACATCATTTTCTCTGGCTCTTCTCCACGTTCCTCGCGGCCTTCCTCTTGATCTCTTGCCCTGGGGATTCCAATCCAATACCTTCTTCGTGATGCTGTTTCCTGGCCTCCTAAGAGTGTGGCCGATCCATCTCCATCGCCTCCTACCAATTTCCTCTCTGACTGGGCTCTGTCTTGTTCTTTTCCATACAATTTCATTGCTGACCCTGTCTGTCCATCTGATCTTAAGTAGCTTCCTCAAACATCTGTTGATGAAAACTTGGATTCTCTTTATGCAGGCCTGAGACGCATTCCAAGTCTCACATCCATACAACAGGACTGACTTCACGTTCGAGTTGAATATCCTCATCTTTGTTTTTAGAGATATATCCTTGGTTCTCCAAATCTTGCTTAAGGACGTGAAAGCTGCCTGTGCCTTTCCAATTCGTGCTTTGACTTCTGCCTCTGTTCCTCCCTTATTGTCAATGATACTACCAAGATAGCAGAAGGACTCTACATCTTCCAGTGGTTGATCTCCTACTCTGACTTGTGCGCTTGGGGGTGCAACAATTTTTAGGACCTTCGACTTCGCAGGATGTATCCACAATCCAATAGATTCTGAAATTTTGTTTAGAGCTGTAGTCTTTGCTTGCATCTGGTCGTGTGTGTGCGACAATAGTGCCAAGACATCTGCAAAATCTAGATCGTCCAGCTGTGTCCATGGGGTCCATTGTATGCTATTTCTTCCTCCACTGGTGGTTTCTTTCATAAGCCAATCAATCACCAGGACAAACAGAAATGGGGACAGCAAACAACCCTGCCTAACACCAGTCTTGATATCAAAGCTGTCAGTAAGCTCGCCATCGTGTACGACTCTGCAACTTGTCCCCTCGTACATGCTCTTGATAAGGTTCACCATCTTCTCTGGGATTCCATAATGTCTCAATATTCTCCACAGTGTTTCTCTATCGATGCTATCAAAGGCCTTCTCGTAGTCAAGGAAGTTCACTATCAGTTGGGAGTTCCACTCTAGCGACTGCTCTACTATGATTCTCAGCGTGGCGATCTGGTCGGTGGTTGATTGATTACTCCTGAAACCAGCTTGCTCCTCACGAAGTTTTGGGTCTGTTGCATTCTGTATTCGCTTGAGAATAATCCGATTGAAAACCTTTCCTGGGATGGAGAGAAGTGTGATTCCTCTGTAGTTACTACAATTGCTGAGGTCCCCTTTTTTTGGAAGCTTCACGAGGTGTCCTTCCTTCCAGTCCTTTGGAAACTTGCCTCCGATCCAAATCCTCGAGAATAGTGAGTGCAGACCCTCTGCAGCCCCAGCAGCATCTGCCTTCAGCGCCTCTGGTGGGATCTGATCTGGTCCAGCTGCCTTGCCTCGATTTAACTGCTTTATGGCATCATTAATCTCTGCTTTAGTCGGAGGGTCGCAAATGATCGGTAAATCATTTCTTGCGGGTAGAATGTCGGGTGGGTTGCTTGGTGGAGGTCTGTTCAAGAGGCTGTTAAAATGTTCTATCCATCTTTTTGCCCGAGCTTCCTTTCCAAAAATAGCCTTCCTGTTGTAATCCTTGACAGGAACTTCAGGTTTTCCATATTTTCCAGCAAGTGTCTTTATAGTCTGGTAGAGGATCCTCATGTGTCCTCCTGTTGCTGTCTTCTCTGCTTTCTCTGCTAACATTCCTATGAACTCCTCTGTCTTTTTTAATTGATTTTTTGACCTCTTTAGCTGATGCTCGGTACTCTTCCTGGTTACCAACTCTTGAGCTTCTTGTACGACTTGCATTTACCTGTTCTTTTAGGTCTATTCTTATCCTTATCAAGTCCAGTGATTTTTGTGCTCCACTTTCTTTTCCCCAAGAACATCCTGACATGTCGATGTAAATACTCCTTTTACCTTAGCCCAGTGAGTCTCCAAATCTACTGTCTCTTCGAGGTCAACAAGGGGTTTGAATCTATTCCTCAGTGTCAGCTGGAACCCTTCCTTCTTGTCTCCATCCAGAAGGCTCGCTTGAAACTTTCTCCTCTTTGTTCCTGCTCTGGTACCTTGTTTCTTGAGGCGGAGTTTGAGTCTTGCCAGCAGCATGTGATGGTCAGATCCAACATCAGCTCCTCTCTGTACTATGACATCCTCCAGTGAGCGTCTGAATCGTCGGGTGATGCAAAAGTGGTCAATCTGGTTTTCAGTTACTCCATCCGGTGAAATCCAAGTGGCCTTATAGATCCTCTTGTGTGGGAATACTGAACCTCCAATCACATAGCTGTTAAATGCGCAGAAACTTGCAAACCGCTCTCCATTCTCATTCATTTGTCCCAAACCATTGCACCCCATAATGTCCTCATACCCTGTATTGTCCTGTCCTATCTTGGCATTGGCGTCTCTGTAGCATCTGCGGGCTACCCCTTGCCTCCCCCCGGTTTTGTTGTTGTGCTGGTGGCTGAGCATGTGTCCACTACTTTTTCCATTTTATTGTTGACAACCGCCAGAGTGTACTGTACTCCGTGACCTGACCTTCTTTTCTAGTGAGTAGTTTTTTTCCTCGCTCGCTTGTTGTCAGGTGTTTTGACTCGTTCAGTAAATATTAGTATGTTCCCGAATATTCGATAACGTTGTGGATACGAATGTTTACGCCAGATTTGGCCTTGAGTGATGTAACCTGATGACGTATTGATGCGTGATTGGTTAGTTTGTGCGAGGGCAAAGGTAACGTTTATTTCGGGAACTTTCTGTAGGAATGTTTATATATATAGACCTGTGTGAGTGGTTGGTCGGTGAGTAAGTGAGTTTCCTTTTGTGTGGCGTAGATATTTAGTTTCGCTGGTGTCTTCCTAGTAATTTATTGTTCACTATACAGTTATTAAACTTTAGTATTATTTAATCTATCGTCGGATCTCGTGTTTATTTATTTTACAGCTGTAATAGTTTCGTTTTCTAAAGGGTTGTAGTTAGATCAATTAACTCCCCCCTACCATAACGTGCTAGAACAACCTCAGCTGTTACATATTGGGGGCTCGTCCGGGATCCGACCATATTCGAGCGGACCAGATCAAAATTACTAGATTTATTTACATAGTTTATTGTAGAATATCATCGACAAGCTATCTACAACATGTCGGAGGTTATTGGAAGGCTTAGCCAGGAAGCGGACGCTATGGAGCTCACTGGGCAGGAGAGACGGGACTACCTCCGTGAAGGCCTAGAAAGAGAAAGACAGCTGGAGGCTCAACGACAGGAGAAGGAGGCTGAACGACAGGCTCATGAGAAGGAGGCTCAACGACAGGAGAAGGAGGCTGAACGACAGGCTCATGAGAAGGAGGCTGAACGACAGCTGGAAAGGGAAAAGATGAACCACGAGTTGGAGATAGAGAGGATGCGCCAGCAACGTGGAGGCAACGACTCAGCGCAGAAGACCGACGACCACGCCAGTTCTAAGAGACCCAAGCTACCTGCATTTCAGGACAAGAAGGACGATCTGGATAGCTGGTTGCTGCGGTTTGAGAGGTTTGCCGAGACAGCTGAATGGCCCAGATCCACCTGGACGACATCACTGTCTGCCCTGCTGACTGGGAGAGCTTTGGAGTGCTTCTGCAGACTACCGATCGACGAAGCCAAGGACTACGACAAGGTCAAGGAAGCGTTGCAGAAGAGGTACAACCTGTCAGAGGACGGATACAGACTCATGTTCAGACAAGGTAAGCCTGAAGATGGAGAAGATGTTGGAATGTTTTTGACCAGGATCAAGACCTATTTAGAGAGGTGGATAAAGCTGTCGAAGACGGAGGAGACCTACGAAGGAGTGAGAGATCTGTTCGTCAGAGAGCAATTCATGGATGCCTGCCCACCAGACCTTGCAACCCATGTGAGGGAGAGGAAACCAAAGACGCTACAGGACATCGCAGATTCAGCGGAGGCGTACCTGGTAGCGAGGAACCGGACGCTCAGCGGGAGCGCCAGACTGCAGAGCCGGCTAGTGCGACAGAGGCCCAACGGAGACAAAAGCCCACAGGTCTGCCATACGTGCCAGAGGCCGGGACATAAGGCGAGGAAGTGTCGTGCAAGGACAAAAGACAAAGGTGAGTTCAGATGTTACCTTTGTGGAAAGCCAGGCCACGTTCGGAGGATGTGTCCAGCCCAGAAGGATATGGGACGAGGCAAGCCGAACAAGGCGGCGGCGGCCGTAGTGATAGCGGCGGACGAGTCGTCGAGACAGGATGTGACGACGGCTGACACCAGCATCAACGTTCAAGCGGTAATGAAGGACGGGAAGCTACAGTTGGCGGTGCCTGTTACTTGCGGAGGATGCAGTGACGGAAGGACCGTGGAGAAACTGAAGTTACCAGTGATGAAGGGCTTGATTGGAAATCGAGCGGTAGATGTCCTAAGAGATACCGGCTGTGAAGGTGTAGTGGTGCGGCGAGCACTGGTGGACGACGGACAGCTCACCGGTGGGAAGAAACTTATCGCGAGGATCGATAACTCCTTGCTAGCAGCGGAGGAAGCCGTTATCGACGTGAAGACGCCTTACCTGACGGGCAAAGTGACGGCGCTGTGTCTCCCGGAGACCATCTGCGACCTAGTAGTCGGGAACGTGGACGGAGCGAAGGATCCGTACGACCCTGATACTGAGGTGATGGTAGGAGCGGTGACCACGAGGGCCCAGGAGAAGAGGAAGGACCGGTCTACGTCGCTGAAGGTGCCGAGGGCAGAACGGCACGCGGGAGTGGATAGAGAGGAACTTATCCGACTCCAAGAAGAAGACGAAGTCATTAGGAAGTTAGAGCAGAAGAAGATCCCAACTAATAGAGGCAATAAATCTGTTCATTTTGAGAAACATGGAGGAGTACTGTACCGGATCTACAAGGACCTGAGACAGGCGACGGTTATAAGGCAAGTGGTACTACCCGAGAAACTGAGAGAGTATGTACTGAGTGTAGCCCACGACTCGATCGTCGGAGGACACCTCGGCGTGAAGAAAACCAAAGACAGAGTTATGAGCAATTTTTATTGGCCTGGAATTGAAGGTGACGTCGCGAGATACTGCCGCTCATGCGACATATGCCAGAGGACGGTAAACAAAGGAGCGACCCCAAAGGTGCACCTGCAGAGTATGCCAGTAGTGGACGTACCATTTAGGCGAGTGGCCGTGGACTTAGTAGGACCTATCGACCCCCCAAGTGAAGGTGGACATCGGTATATCTTAGTGTACATAGACTACGCTACTCGTCACCCCGAAGCCACACCCTTGAAGAAGATCGACGCAGAAATGGTAGCAGAAGCCTTAGTGAACATCTACAGCCGTTTGGGTGTGCCCGAAGAGATCTTGTCGGACCAAGGGACCCAGTTTATGTCAGATGTCATGAAGGAAACGAATAGACTACTGGGAATTCGACAGTCGACCACTACAGTCTACCACCCTATGTGCAACGGGTTGGTGGAGCGATTTAACGGCACACTGAAGAAGACCTTAAGGCGACTGTGCGCAGAGCAACCCAAGCAGTGGCACAGATACATCAACCCGCTGCTCTTCGCATATCGTGAAGTTCCTCAAGAGTCGACCAAGTTTGCCCCATTCGAGTTGCTGTATGGGAGAACTGTGAGAGGACCGATGCACATATTACGACAACTATGGACCAAGGACGTAGAGGAGCCGGAAACGAAGACCAGTTACCAGTACGTCATGGAACTACGTGAGAGGCTGTAGGACACATGGAAGTTAGCGACGGAAGAACTCTCCAAGGCTCAAGGTAGACAGAAGACCTACTACGACCGGAAGGCGCGAGAAAGGAAGTTCCGCCCCGGAGATGAAGTGTTGGTGCTACTGCCGACGAACACTAACAAGCTCCTAGTCCAATGGAAGGGACCATATAAGGTAGTCTCAGATGTCGGTGTTAACGACTATAGAGTCAAGATGAGTGCAAAAGAAAAGACCTTGCACGCCAACCTCCTCAAGAGATACATTCCAAGGACGTCAAAAGCAGCAGCAGTGGCAATGGAACCGAGACCTATTGTGACCGAGATGTGTGGGATGGACAACAGTAGGAGAGATACCACGCCTGAACATGTCAACGCCATAAAGGACGGCGGCGGTGATAGTGCTGAGACTGTACTGGCAGAGGACGACATGATGGACAAGAGTCAACCCGTGGAGTCAGCTGGGATGACAATCATCGAGGACTGCGACCTGGAAGGCGACAACGGTGGAACGACGGAGGACCTTGCCGACCTAGGAAGCTGGGACCAGAAGGAAAGCTACAGAGATGTCCAGTATGGAACGCAACTGACATCGGAACAACGTCAAGAACTCTGCAATGTGGTGAAGAATTACCAGCACGTCTTCACCAATCTCCCTGGATGCTGTCAGTTGGGTGAACATCGCATCGACCTGACGACAGAAGTACCAGTTCGTCAACGACCATACCCGGTGCCCTACGCTATGCGCGACTCATTGAAGGAGGAGCTTAGCACCATGGAACGGCTGGGCATCATTCGAAGGAGCTCATCAGCTTATGCTTCACCTATTGTTGTCGTCAAGAAGAAGGACGGATCCAACCGAGTCTGCATCGACTACAGGAGGTTAAACAAGATCACAGTATTCGACCCTCATCCGACAGCAGCGCCATCAGAAGTGTTTCAGAGTCTCTCGAGAGGAAAATTATTCTCTCGGATTGACCTGAGCAAGGGATACTGGCAAGTGAAAGTTCGAGAGCAAGACATTCCCAAGACGGCGTTCGTCACCATGGGCGAACACTATGAATTCATTCGGATGCCTTTTGGGATGATGAACTCAGGAGCCACGCTGAACAGGATCGTAAAGCCATTGATCCGTGGAATGAACAATGTGACAGCATATGTGGGCGACCTGCTGATTCATTGAGAGACATTCGACGAGCATGTGAAGACTCTCAAGGACTTACTGCAGAGGATGGACCAAGCTGGATTAACTGCAAGACCATCCAAGTGTCTGATTGGAACGTCTGAAGTAGACTTTGTTGGACACTTAGTGGGAGAAGGTATGATTGGCCTGTTAGAAGAGAATGTATGTAAGGTACGAGACGCACCCAGACCCACCACTAAGAAGGAAGTGAAAGCATTCTTAGGATTAGTGGGATATTACCATGAATTTATTCCTAACTTTTCAGCGATTGCATCACCATTGTCTGATTTACGTTGTGTTATTTTGACTAGTAGGCCTAATGTTTACTATTGGGAAGCAATGACGGTATTGTATTAGTTATGGTATTAGTGATGCAAAGTACACTGCATTGTATTGTATTTGTGATGACATTCGGGAAGACACTGAAATTGTTATTAATTGTAATAGAATTAGCAACTACCTTTGTGAGATTGGGAGTGCTATAAGATTATTTCACGATAGTGCAGACGCTGTATAACGCTTTTGGAGTTGAAAGATATTCAACTTAAATTGGGGAGTTGTGTAGCATCTGCGGGCTACCCCTTGCCTCCCCCCGGTTTTGTTGTTGTGCTGGTGGCTGAGCATGTGTCCACTACTTTTTCCATTTTATTGTTGACAACCGCCAGAGTGTACTGTACTCCGTGACCTGACCTTCTTTTCTAGTGAGTAGTTTTTTTCCTCGCTCGCTTGTTGTCAGGTGTTTTGACTCGTTCAGTAAATATTAGTATGTTCCCGAATATTCGATAACGTTGTGGATACGAATGTTTACGCCAGATTTGGCCTTGAGTGATGTAACCTGATGACGTATTGATGCGTGATTGGTTAGTTTGTGCGAGGGCAAAGGTAACGTTTATTTCGGGAACTTTCTGTAGGAATGTTTATATATATAGACCTGTGTGAGTGGTTGGTCGGTGAGTAAGTGAGTTTCCTTTTGTGTGGCGTAGATATTTAGTTTCGCTGGTGTCTTCCTAGTAATTTATTGTTCACTATACAGTTATTAAACTTTAGTATTATTTAATCTATCGTCGGATCTCGTGTTTATTTATTTTACAGCTGTAATAGTTTCGTTTTCTAAAGGGTTGTAGTTAGATCAACTAACTCCCCCCCCTACTATAACGTGCTAGAACAACCTCAGCTGTTACAGTCTCCCATTATAATGTTCACATTTTTTCTTGGCAATGTGTCAACTATTTCCTGAAGCTGGTTGTAGAAATCGTCCTTGTCCTCATCGGTTGCTTCATTTGTTGGGGCGTATATCTGCACAATGTTCCAATTGATATTCTTGTTCTTTGTAGTAAATGATGCCAATATAATTCTCCTTCCGTAGGGTTCCCATCTCCTCAGTGACCTCTGGGCGTGCTTGCTCAAGATGATCGCTACTCCTTCTGTATGCTTTTTGTCCTCCCTTCCAGAATACAAAATCTTTTCCCCAGAATTAAGTTGTTTCAGTCCGGACTGTATCCAGCGGGTCTCGCTAACTCCAAGTATGTGCAGACTGTATCGCCTCATCTCCATTGTAACCTGGGCACTCTTTCCTGCTTCATACATGGAGCGGACATTCCACGACGCAATCCGGAGTGACTTGTTTGATGAAGGAGCAGTCAGGCCAGTGGAGTCCTTTCGGCTTTGTCCATTGTCCTTCATTGAATCTACAGGTGTAGATGTTCCCCCTTCTCCCAAGATAAAAGACTGATTTAAAGTATTTGCTTGTGTTTGCGCGCGGGGTGTGGGTTAAGAATATTGAATTATTATTTTGTCTATTTACACCATTATTATTTCTCAATGCATTCAAATATCCAGAAATTATTTGTTAATGTGAGAGTTTGCGCAGTCACAAAACGTTGTATGTTTCACTCTTAGTATCCTTCAGATTAGTCAGTCGACAGTATGTACTATGTCTTTTTTTCTAATCTATATACATGTATGTACATATTCTAGTATGGAACTCATTCATATGAACTATGGGTTAAATGGTTAGGATCTTGGTTTCTCGGGGCCTCCAGCCGAAGACTGTTGGCCCCTTTTTCTTGACAGCATTTTCTTGTTTCTGTCTGTCTTCACAGCATCGTTGGGAGATACCAGGATGTATGAGAAGAAGGAGAAAGAGAAAGCAAAAATGCCAGACAAGAGCGAGTGACTGTCTCCCCAGCCCTTCTCGGGGGCTTTATCCTTTTTAAGACATGTTGAGTGTTACAAGTTTAAACAGCATTTTGTTCACGGTACCGTCAGTACAGTGGTTGGTCCATTACAACGACTATTACACCATTACACCACATTGTTTGCTTACTGTGTCTGAGCAAGGCCAAAATCAGTGTTTGTAGACACTAACGGGGTTGCACACTTTTTTTTTTACATATCAGCAAGAAATACCTCAAGAGGGGCGGCACCTCACATCGACTTTTTGCCTCAAAGTACCGATTCTGAGTTTTTGCGTCTTTTAAAATATCTAGTCATTTGAGTTCGCATAACATTCCGGATTCCTGGCCGCTTGGCATGTTTTTCCTATTTTTGGGGAAGGGGGGGGGGGGGGGGGCATGAAAACGAACTCACATGAGTGGCTGAAAACACCAGCTTGCCACAGCTGAGCATGTCTACAAAACAGTGTAGTATGGAAACCTTTTTCTACATTTAATTTTTTTTTAAAGTAATATTAAAATAATAGAGATAATGAGGGACAATTCGCATAGATCTACTCTTAGAAACTACATTTGTTTATATAATTATATGAAGATAATCGAGAATATTGTAGGGGTGCCTTCGCGATTTGAACTTTGATCGATTTAGTTCGATAAAATTCAAGATGGGGGTGTCTATGTGGCAACGAAACGGCTTTATTGAACCTCGCTGTTGTTGTTTTTTCACTTGTTATCTGCTAATTTAAACATGCTAAATTCATTGGAATATGTAGAAATCAGCTGTGGTCAAGAATTACGCCCATGTAAATTCTTTGTCTTGGTGATACATAATTATATGATCGGCACTTCCCGATAGCACCTCACCTCTTCGTAAAGTTGGAGGGGTATGATAGCCCGAACTGGCAAAAAGATATAATATGCAATTTTTGCCAACTTTGATCGTTGATAACTTCTAAAAGCTACCGATCTGAAACTGCTATCACATAATATCCGTCTTCTACTAACCAAATGTATCGTTTGCTGCTGGTGTCAATTTGCCCCCGTGAGTGGACCTATTGAGATATGCTAGAGTATACATTATATCTTTGAAGGCACTAATCACAATATTAACAGCTACACTGCAAGATTCAGTGCGCACCGAGAATCTTGTTCAATGGACGCGTCCCTTTTGTAACATCAGAGAATATGTATGTATGTGAGGTTTCACTGTTGGTCGATTTGCACTGCGAGACACGGGAGGCTCGGCGAAACCATTGTTAGCATAGAGAGGAAAGTAGGTCGCTGCGGTAAACAATACCCTTTTGTGCATTTCCACGGAGCGTAGGAGCTTACAAACGGCTTTAAATAGTTTCAATCAGCCGAAAAATATAAACAAACCACAGTAAAAAATGTTTGTTTACCGCAGCGACCTAGTTTCGCGATTTGGTGGAAGTGAGGTCTCTCTAAAAATACATACTCTCTGGTAACATCTCGCCTATACCCTCTCTCGAGATAAGATTTCACTTATTTGCGGACTGTGATGATTATTCCTCGACCGCTCCTGAAGCTGTGTTTTCATGTGTACGGAAACAGAAACGGTGACGGAAACGTCAAAAACCCTTGAAGAAATGACATAGGAAGAAAGTTTTCATATGCACGGAAGCATGGAAGCATCCTTTCTTTTTACAACTTGATGGATTATGGGCCGTTTCCGTACACACGGAAACACAGCTTTACTTGTATGCTTTTGTGTGGCCTTGAGGTCCTCCACCGTACTTCAAATATTCATGGCAAATTTCAGAAAGACTCGTTCAGTTGTTCTCGAGCCTATTGGTAACGAACAGGCTGTCTTATATTTTCATGTCGTAGAAATATTCAGTAACTAGTGTGAAACTTGCTCTTATGAACGGGAGTAGTAAATGGTTTATTGGCGTGAAAAAGTGCAGTTTACAATCTACAGTGCACAGACAATGATTCCAAAATTAACAGCTACATTGCAAGATTCAGTTGCGCCGAGAATTTGGTTCATTGATCACACATTACGTGATGTCCCGTTCGTAACATGTTGCGTTAAAGCTGTGTTTTCACGTGTACGGAAACGGAAACGGCAAAAACCCTTGAAGTAGTGAAATAGAAAGAATGTTTTCAGGTGGTCGGAAACGCAGTAACCGGACAATGGAAACACTTTTTTTTAACTACTTGATGGATTGTTTACTTCTCCGTTGCCGTTTCCATTATCGTACGTCATGAAAACACAGCTTAACATTTCAGTATATGCGCATTTTGCTGATTGTTCCTCGGTCGTGCCTAAATGTATTCAAACATATTTCAGTTCTTTATGTCAATTTCAGATCAAATCCATTCCATAAAAATGTATTTCCTAGTCTTGTCATGACAAAGGGTTTATATTGCCCCGTTGAATGAAAGATTAAAGACAACAGACACCACTTCAGACAGAAAAGAATCAGCATAGAAAGTTGGGTTCGTAAAGAATATCCACATTTCCTCTTCCTAGGTGCATAGAGCCTTGACTTACGGACAAATGTCCTGCTTGTGGTGAACAGTTGTGAGACCATTGGAATACTCCCGCAAGCAGATTATCTTCCCACCTTCACAACCTATGGTGAAAGAATAAATTTTAATGATGTTATGGCCTTATCAAGACATCTTCCACCCACCCACTCAACCACCCGACCAAACAACAAACTAACCAACCGACTGGCCAACCAACCAACAATTAAACCAACCAACCGACCGACCGACCCACTAACCCACCCACCGATCGACCAATCAACCGACCAAAGAACAACCAACCAAAGAACCAGCCAACTAACCAATCAACCAACCAACTAAGTGACCAACCAACCAACCAACCAACCAACCAATCAACCACCCACCTACCAACCAACTACTAACAAACCAATCTACGACCGACAGTCTGACTCATCGATCCAACCAACCAACCACCCACCGGCTTACTAACCAACCAACCAACAGGCCGATGACCGACCGACAGACCCAACCAACTAACAAACCGATCGACGACTGACAGACTGACCCATCCAACCAACCAGCCAACCACCTGCCAACTAACCAACCAGCTCACCGATGACCGAGCGACGGATCCAACCAACCAACTCTAAATTTAAATTTTTTAAAATATAATCATCCAGACAAAACTATTACTGCCGTGATTAACACAACTTACTTGAAGGGTCTGGTCTATTCTGTGGGGACAAGGTGGTTTCTCTTACACCTGTAAACAATACAATGACGTCAGCTCTATTAACAGGTATTGAAATGTTTACTCCAATAATACAGGATTCAACGACACAATCCAGAGTCTAGACAGATCCGTACATAATACTATCGTTTTTACCATCCTCATCTTCCCTTGAACCAAGATAAGTAATGCCGTCGAAAGACAAAGCATGTCCTACTGTAAAATGAAAAAAAAAAAACAACTGTGGCTAGTATCCAAAGAAATACTCGATGTTATACAAAAACCAGATTTCATGACTATATCTGATTCTGCCATCGTTGGCAGTTAAATAAACTTAACAGTTTTCTATGTATTCCTTAAAGTTAATTTGGTAGAGTAAAAGAGGTTTTAACGGTTCTGAACACGTAATACAATACTTACGGTTTTCTGGCTTGGTAAGATCAATTTCTGCAACAAACAAATAATAAAACAATGTAACTTCGTATGAATTTTTACACTACTAAATGTATTAATGTCTCTCCAGGACTGGATTTAACCATTTAAGCAAGATAAGCACATGCTTCGTGCATCAAGGGCAGGGGGTGGGGGTGGTGGGGGGGGGGAGGAAGGGGGGCACCACAGAAAAATTTTCGTTGCCAGATTTACCATGGACCATCATTATGATAAAAAAAAACTGCAAATGATGCGGCTGAAGCAGGGTCCACAAGGAGGGGTGGACAGCTGGAGCTGAAAAACAAGATTTGAATCCCTGGAGGAAGAAATACCCTCGGTTGAGACACTGAACAAAATTGTGACAGAAGAAGTAATGAAAATACAAGGTCTGAAAGAAAAAACAGAGAAAGAAAAATCAAAAGAAGATGACATGATAGAAGAGCTAGATTAAAAAAAGAAAAACAGGAAAACCCTACATAAAAGGAACATAAGACAAAGAAAACAACCTGAATATACAGAACTGAACAAGGCAGTGAAGAAAATGCGGAGAGGCAGAGACAGAAGAAAAAGAAAAGACACGGTAAACAGAATAATTGAAAGCAGGCTAGGACCAAAAGAATTAATATTCAAACAAGGAGGTCGACAGAAGTATGTTTGAAAAGACGAGTAAAACAACCACGGTCAAAGAAGAAATCCTAGGTGTCTGCACAGATTTCTATAAAACACTCTATCAGAAAACAATGGATGCACCTGAAAAAACAATGACAATAAGCCCTGACACTGATGAAGTACCACCTTTCACAGAAGACGAGATAGAAAGGACCTTAAGAAATAATGAACAAAAGGAAAGCATCTGGAAATGATAATATAACAAGCGACATATTACTGACGGGAGGACACCACATAGTAAAATATATAACAAAAGCATTTAACGAGATTCTAACCATACAGAGAATACCTGAATACTGACAGGTAGCAAAGATCATAATTCTACATAGAAAACGGGACCGAAGAGATAATATAAGAAATTGTAGGCCAATAAGCCTTCTACCACGCACATATAAACTCTTTACAGACGTATTACAAAACAGAATAAAAGTGCTAGACGAAAACCAACCAAGAGAACAAGCTGGCTTCAGAAAGAGTTACTCAACAACAGACCACCTGTCCAGCAGGCTCTTTACCAATAATAGAAAAAAGTAGATAATAATCTACCACTGTGTGTGGGCATTATCGACTACGAAAAAGCCTCCGATTCCATTGAACACTATGCAATCTTTGAATCTCTCAGAAAGATCAATATTAACGAAGTCTATATAAAAAATACTACACAATGTATATAAGAACCCTATGCCAAAATACCCATCGATAATCATGTATCAGAAAAGTTTGCCATAGAAAGAGAAGTGAGACAGGGAGACCCCATATCGCCTAAATTATTTACAGCAACAATGGAAGAAATATATAAACACTTACATCTAGCAAATGGCATAAATATTGATGGTGAAGATCTGCAAGACTTGAGATTTGCAGACGATATTGCACTCTGCACAGATGAAGTACACCAAATGGAAACCAATCTTAACATATTAAACAAAGAAAGCAAGAAAGTCGGCCTGGAGAGGCACAAGGACAAAACTAAATACATGACAAACTATGAGACAGAAGAAAAGTTATAATTGAAAACAAAGTCATCGAAAAAGTCATAGAATATAAATACTTAGGCCAGATAGTGAATATGGAACACAACAAACCAACTGAATTAAACACCAGAATAAGAGCAGCATGGAGTTGCTTTGGAAAAAACAGAAATATTCCTGGATTCCAAACTGCCAATGTCCCTCAAGAAGCAAGTATTCAACCAATGCATTCTTCCAACGAGTACAAGATGGTTGTCAAACATGGCCGATCACAAAACAGCTCATGAATCAACTAAGAACTACCCAGAGGGCAATGGAAAGAAAAATGCTTAACATCAGACTGCAAAGATAGAATCCCTCACGCCGACACACGCAAACAAACAAAACTGAAAGACGTAGTGGAATTCATGCTACAACAAAAGTGGAATTGGGCAGGACATATGGGGAGAATGAATGACAGTAGGTGGACAAAACGCTGCACTGAATGGCAGCCAAGGACAGGAACAAGAACAAGAGGGCGACCAGGAAGAAGATGGAAGGACGACATTACAAAGAGAGGAGGAACAACATGGATGAGGAAAACAACAGACAGAAGAGAATGGAAAACATTGTCGGAGAGGGCTGCATCCTGCAGTGGGTGGACAACGCCTAGGTGAAAGGTGGGCTTGGGTTGGGGGTGGGGGGATGGGGTGGGGGGATTGAAAAATGATGACTGTTGCTGACAATTATCAGTCAAGTGATATTTTTTTGTGTATTATTATAAGTAAATGTACAAATTGTAGTTGGCAGCAAGGAGCGGAGAGAGTGAATGACCGTGTGTTTTGTTTTAATGTTTCTCCATATTGCATGATTCTTCTGTATAATATACAAACATAATGTTATTTTGAATTGGCCGCTAAGGCTTAAAATAAACTTGAACTTGAACTTTATGATGACAGGTGCAAATATTTGTCAAGAATGGTTACAACAATTCAGGAGTGGAGAACTGAGGTCTTTGTTCAAGGAGGATTGTTACCTTTGACATTTGAACCTAAAATTCAGAAGTGGTGTCGAGGTCTTTGTTTTCGGGGGATTTCTGCCTTTGGCATTTGCACATTTCATTTTCTTGTTGTTGTTTTTCTTGTTCTGGTTTTTGTTGTATTTGTATTTGTAAACTTGTTTGACCCGGGGGGGGGGGGGGGGGGGGGGGGGGAGGGGAGATTAGTTTTTAAATTTTGCCCGCGCAGCCGCCTTTCTTGACCTGCTCTTCTTGACTTCCAACTGCCAGGGTATCTTTAGCGTGGGCAACGTGCGCACGGGCCATTAGGCTTCTCAGTCCTTATGCGAGAAAACTTGATCCCACCTACCACAGGATCAGGGACAGTCCCCCAAACCATAAGATATTCCCCCAAATTTCCAGCGTGCCCGCTACGGCCGGGAACCGAACTCGATACCTTCGGCATGAGAGGCGAACATCTCACCTCTAGACCAACGCGACCCCAATTCAGGACTGGTTGTGCCTTGGATTTGGATTATCGTGACTTTTGGTGTTGAATCAGGCTGATATAGAGTAGGATATTGTATATTGTGAATTGGGAATATCGGCAAGTTTAGGTCAAAATAAAAACATCCAGTCTTGCACTGTAAGTATTGTGAACATTTTCTTCCCTTCTCTTCTCTTCTCTATCTTTGTGTCTAGATTCCGTTCGAGTCTTTTGCTTCTCGGTGACCTCAGCCTAAGGCTGTTGGCTTTCGTTTCTTGATTTTCTGTTTCTGATTTCTTCTTTCCCATTGTCATTTCGTCCACTCTATTGTCTCTTCTTCTGTGGTGGTAGGCGCCAAAGTTTGTATTAGATTTATACGGCTTAAGTTAGTTCAATGGACAGACTTCATTTAGAAATATGACATTGTAATTATTTCCATATTTTTTTTTAAGATGAGATAATTATACGTACTGCAGTTAGGGATTCTCATGTTTCGCTGCATTCGTTCAAGTATCGCCCGCTTTTGAGCAAGAGTGTGGTTACACCTCGCCTGCAGGTGACATTCGGCGAATCTGTTTTTGTCTCTGTAAAGTAAATTTTTAACGTTAGTAGTGATGACAGCAAGGGCCAGCAACATAAAAATATAGATCACAAGCCTGATTACCCGTTCTACGAACGGAATAGGAAAGAAAGAAAAGGCAGTGTGACAGTGACAGATGATGACAATGGGTTAACTATTGTGACATACCGGCGTCAATCTCCCTAATCCAGACCCTTTCCTTTTCCTAGGCATATTAAAAGCTTAGATCTGGTCTAGACTAATTAGAACAAAGCTGAAACCTAACCAAAGCCAAAAAGGTTTGCTGTTGAGCAACGAAATGAAAGTCCTGCTGTTGGGCGCTGCTTTAAACAGTTAAAATGTGTGATGGCCACCCACGTACAACAATCGTTGCCGCTTGAAACGTTGGCCCTGTACCGTGGCGTCAATCTCTTACTTACTTATGGATACTTATGGTTGCAGTAGCTTGATTTGATGGTTCGGTGTACATGATCTTTCCTGCATGATACAAGTACAGGGGACGAGTGTAATTTTTGAGACTAGATCTATCATATAAGTCCGGTGAATTCCAAGATGGCGGTGTTTTAGATTTTGAGTTCCAAACACGAGCTTGTAACATATAACTTTCAAGGAAACAGGGATTTCTACTGCGATTTATTGGGTTCTGGTGGCTTCTAGGGTGACCTTTCTCGCTTTGTGACCATATTTGCACCAATGGCGGAAGCATCGACTAGTGGCAAAAGTAAAAGTATGACCACAAGAAGGGCTGCCCTGTCATTACCAAACCAACGTCGAGCAGATTGTCGTCTAAGGAGCGACCCGACGCATACCTCTTCTATAAACAGCTCTCAATCTCAGAAAGGCAAATCTAATCTAAAATCCAACTTGACTTCAAAATCACCAGATTCGCCTGGACTTAATAGATCTCAGTCACCATGTAAGGATGAAGCTCAAGTTGCTGAGCCAAAGTCAGATGAAGTGCTGTGTGGGGATTGTGATAAATCGGTTTATGATGATGACAAAGCTTTGAAATGCGACTTATGTGAATATTGGTACCACATCTCATGTGAAAAGATAGAGCAGGAAACCTATGACACAATATTGAAACTCGACCCAGACTTTCTCAATGGTTTTCACTGGTACTGCAAGCGCTGCAATAGATGTGTAGTTAAAATTACTTCATCAGTAGCCAAACTCGAAGCCAGACAGACGAAAACTGAACAGAAAGTGTCAATGCTGGAAGGACAAGTAGCTGGAAATAGCAAGCATATAGTTCAACTTGAAGATAGAGTGTGCCAGATAGACAATACGTTTGAGGCAGTGATAGATGACAAACTATCCGAGGCTCAACGGGAACTGATCGATAGAGACCGAAGAAAGTCAAATGTGATAATTTTTGGTATCCCTGAATGTGACAGCAAGGAAACAGGTGACCGAATAGCACACGACAAAGACAAGGTTGCAGCGATGTGTGTGGAGATTGGCTGCAAAGATATAGGAATACAGAGCTGCCACAGATTAGGGAACAGAGAGGCAAATTCAAAAAACGGACCACGTCCCTTGAAAGTTGTACTCCCGGACAAAGCCCAACAGAATCATCTACTGAGAGAGTCAAAAATATTGCAAGAAAACATGAGAGGAGAATTAAGGAATTACCAAGTAAAACCCGACAGAACCCCAAAGGAGAGGGCAGAGAGAAGAAACCTATACGAGGAATTGAAGAGGAGAACAGAAAGCGGCGAAATAGACCTAGAAATAAGAAGGGGAAGGATACAAAAGAAGCGGCCGCCCCCACAGAGAAACGAGGACTTGGAAGGGCTTGTGCCTCCCCAGGCTTAGATAGAAAAGCTCAAAAGGAAGTTAGTTGTAAATATGTTCATACTAATAGCAGAGTTTTTATTAAATGTTTTTATACTAATGCCAGAAGTTTAGTTAACAAATTGGAAGAATTCAAAGCCCTTATTCTTTTGGAGGATCCGGATATCATTGGGGTGACAGAAACTTGGTGTAACGACAGTCTCCTTGATGGATGTCTTGAAACGGAAGGCTACAGCATGTTCAGGTACGATAGGAAGAGAAGAAGAGGAGGTGGTGTGTTACTGTTTGTTAAGAATAAATTAAAGCCCATGCCAGCATTTGACATTACTGATGGCCTAGACACTGAGGCAGTATTCTGTAAAATCAAAAATGCCCAGGGTAATCTAGTTATCATTGGAATATGTTATAGAGCCCCTGATGATGAAAATAGAGATATACTGAAAGTGTTACATAACATTGACAGATTGAACCCTCTTGAGACCCTACTTACTACTATTTCCTGTTGCACCCACTGGTGCTTAGGGCAGCAACAAAGGATCTCCAGCCCTGTCTGTCCTGGGCCATCTTTGCGAGAGTTCCCCATGAGTGATTGAAGGATTTCATCTCTGCCTCGATTGTTCTCCGCCAGGTTGCCTTGGGTCTGCCTCGCTTGCGCCGTCCTTCCGGTGTCCACTGAAGTGCTGTTTTGGTTATAGAATTTGCTTCCTTTCGCAGCACGTGTCCAAGCCATCTCCATCGTCTCTTCGTGATGATGTTGGCTATTTCTTCTTGCTTGCATCGCCTTAGTAGTTCCTGATTAGAAATCTTGTTTGGCCAAAAGATGCGGAGAATCCTACGAAGACATGTGGTGTGGAAGGAAGACAACTTGGCGAGGTCACCTTCTGTCATTCGCCAACACTCTGATCCATACAGGAGTGTGGATAGGACACAGCTTTGGTACAGTCTGATCTTGGTGTTGATGCCGTATTGTGTCGATTTCCAGATGTTGCTCATACTTTGAAAGACAGCCCTTGCATTTCCCAGCCTACTTTGGATGTCCTCCTTTGTGCCACCCTCTGGTCTGATAATGCTACCAAGGTATTTAAATTTGTCCGTCGTGGTGAGGTTCTTGTCATCTACTTGCACTGGTGCTGGAGTGTCTACATTTAGGGTCATAATCTCTGTCTTCTTCTGGCTAATCCGAAGGCCTACTTTGCATCCAAAATTATGTAGTCTCTGCGTCTTATCTTGCATGTGTTGGTGACTATGTGACAATAGCGCAAGGTCATCCGCAAAGTCCAAATCCTCTAGGTTGTCGAAGAGTGTCCATCTGATGCCTCTTGGTGCATCCTTTGTAGTTTTCCGCATAATCCAGTCGATTACGAGGTTAAACAAAATTGTTGACATCACACATCCTTGCCGTACACCAGTTTTCACTTCAAAGGATGCATCACTGTTTCCGACACTGCAACTGAAGTTCTTGTAAAAGCTTTTGATGAGTTCAACAAGCTTGCTGGGAATCCCATAGTGCCGAAGAATGCGCCATATACTCTCTCTGTGGATGCTGTCGAAGGCCTTTTCGAAGTCAACGAAGTTCACATAGAGCTGCCTTTGCCATTCTGAACACTGTTCTATGATGTTTCGGAGTGTGAAGATCTGGTCAATGCATCCTTTCCCCTTTCGGAATCCGGCCTGTTCCTTTCTCAGTGTCTTGTCCACAGCATCTGACATACGTTGCACAATGATCTTGGCAAGGATTTTGCTGGGTATAGAAAGGAGAGTGATACCACGCCAGTTGTTGCAATCGCTGAGTGCTCCTTTCTTGGGTATTTTCACTATTCTGCCTTCATTCCAGCTCTTTGGTACTGCTTCTGCTTCCCAGATAGCTGTGAACAGTGGCTGAAGGATGGTGGCTGACTGATCCGGATCTGCTTTGAACAGTTCTGCAGTCAAGTTGTCTTTTCCTGGGGCTTTGCTGTTTTTTAGGCTCTTTATTGCTGCCACTATCTCTTCTTTCTTTGGTGGATCTATGTTGATGTCAAGGTCTTCAGCAGCATCTTGTATTATTATTCTATCTTCAGGTGGTGGCCGGTTTAGTAATTCCTGAAAGTGCTCTGTCCAGCGTGTATCCTGTTCTCGTTCTGTAGTCAGTAGTTTCCCATTCTTGTCTTTGATTGGAACACTTGGTCTTCCACCGTACTTGCCACAAATGCGCTTAGTGATCTTGTGGAGCTTACCCTGTTCTCCTCTTGCTGCTGCCTCCTCCGCATCTGCCGCTAGCTGTTCCATGGCTTCTCGTTTATCTTTCTTTACTAGTCTCTTCACTTTCTTATTTAACTCTGTGTAGCTATGTTGGTACCTCTCTTTCAGCCTTTCCGATTTCACTTGTAGGAGTTTCTTTTTCATGACTTTCCTCTCCTCGATCACATCCCATGTTCTTTGTTGGATCCACTCCTTGCTTTTCCCTTTCTCTTTAAATCCAAGGCAGGCTACACTGCTCTCTGTGTACACTGTAGTTACTCTTTTCCACTCTGAATCGATTCCTCTTTCTTTAGGGTTGTTCTTATCAGACTCTCGTAGAGCCTGGAATCGGTTCTTGACTTGTATGTTGAAGGCATTTCTAACACTTGCATCTCTCAGTTTCTGAATATTAAGGTGTCTTTGCTTTGATGTCTTGATTCCGGTCTTGTTCAGTTTAATTTTGATAAGTGCTGCCACTAGATGGTGGTCGCTGGCTACGTCAGCTCCTCTTTTCACTTTCACATCTAGAAGGGATCGTCTCCACATACCGTTGATCATCAAATGGTCTATTTGGTTCTTGTCTCTTCCATTTGGAGAATTCCATGTGAGTTTGTGAATTTCTCTGTGTGTGAAAAGGGTCCCTCCGATGACTAAGTTGTTCAAGGCACAAAAATCCACAAGCCTTTCTCCATTGTCATTCCTTGTTCCAGTTCCATGTTTTCCCATTACTCTTTCATAATTTATATCATCTTTACCTACCTTAGCATTGAGGTCTCCCATGACAATGATGAGATCATGCCGTGGCGTCATGTCCATTTCCCCCTGGAGTTGTTCATAAAAGTCGTCTTTGTCTGTGTTGTCGTTTTCGTTGGTTGGTGCATAACATTGGATGACAGTGATGTTTGTGTGTCGTCCTTTCATCCTCATCCTCATCAGTCTGCTATTGACTGGTTTCCACTCCAACAAGCATTTGTCCAGTCCTTTCTTTAGGATGATGGCTACTCCTCCATGATGTTGGTCATCCTCTCTTCCAGAGTAGAGAACGGTTTCTCCAGTGGATGTTTTGATCCTTCCAGATCCAGTCCATCTGCTCTCACTTACACCCAGGATGTGTAGGTTGTAGCGCCTCATCTCTGATGTTACTTGTGCTAACTTACCCGATTCATACATTGTTCTAACATTCCAGTATCCAATCCTGGTCTTGGTTTTGGCGGTGTTCAGTTCCTCCTTCATCCTGCTAGCAGTTTCCTTTCGGCTTTCACTACTTGCATTCATACGAGTCGCGAGGTACTCAGAAGGTCCATCACATCCAGAACGTTGGTTTTTCCATGTTGCTGTTTCCGTAACGATTTTTGTTTCTCCAAGTAAGGTCACCCCAACAAGGATTTCAGGGTAGGGTTGTTAGCCCTACGCCCAACCCCCGAACCTGGAGGGCCGGTCTGTTCAATCTTGTCTGGTCCTTCCCCCATGACCTGTCCAGCTTGCTTAAAGCTATCAGGGGCACGAGGCCTCCGCTGGCTTAGCTCCTGGGATCACTGGGACACGCAAGCCACTCCTCCACGTCAAGGCATGAACAATTGGAGCAGTGAGACCCTACTTATTGGAGATTATAACTTCCCGCAAACAGATTTCAGTAACTACCATGCACCGGGTGGCTTTCCAACAGAATTTCTTGAAAAAGTCATGGATTTGGATCTCACCCAACATGTCACCTTCCCTACAATGGTAAACTCTAGCTCAGTGAATGACCTTATCTTCACCCAAGATGAGCACAGCATAGTAAACATAAAGCCATCAATGCCCTTAGGATCTAGTGATCATCTTAGTTTAATCTGGGAAATGGAAATAGAGGCGGCACCCCAAGCGCAAACAGCACACAGAGATAATCTCAACTACTGGAAAGGGGATTACACAAGCTTCAATGATGCTGTGAAGGAAATAGACTGGGACCATGAGCTCAGCAGTGATAACATTAACGATAACTGGACTTTCTTTATACAAACTGTAGAATCACTGACTCAAAAATTTGTCCCACTCCGCAGACCTCCAAGAAAAAGTCGCCCTCAGTGGATAACAAAAAAGACTTATTTTAAGGTGATAAAAAAGAAACATGCACAGTTTGAAAAGTACAAAAAACTAGGTCGACCTAGAGACCTTGTCGACTACAGAAAAGCCAGAAATGAAGCCACATCAGTGTGTAGAGCTGCTAAAACAGATTATGAGAGGAATTTAGTGATGACCTTTAAAGAAAATCCCAAGAACTTCTATAGTTACGTACGCAATCAACAGGGAACCAAAGTTGGTATTCCGGAACTTACAAAGTCAGATGGGTCTTCCACTAAATCAGACAAAGAAGCAGCTGACACTCTCAACTCCTTTTTCCAATCGGTGTATGTTCAAGAACCCAACGATGAAGTCCCAACCATACAGGCCAGACTTGAAGAGGAAGTTTTCATGAAAGACCTTCACTTCTCGGAAGACGAAGTGGTGAAATGTATGAGTAAATTGAAGCCCGACAAGAGTCCAGGTCCTGACAGGATCCACCCAAAACTACTGAGTGAATGCTTATCTCTTGCCAGGCCCTTATCTATGATCTTCAAACAATCTCTAGATATAGGAGAGTTACCAAAAGAATGGAAACAAGCCCACATATGCCCAATTTTCAAGAAAGGAAATCGCTCACAGCCTGGCAACTACAGACCAGTGGCACTGACAAGTATTGTTTGTAAGCTGTTGGAAACTATTATCAGAGATCACATCACCAAATACCTGAATAGAAACAAATTACTATCAAGACACCAACATGGTTTTCAAAAGGGAAGGAGCTGCCTCACAAACCTGCTGGAAACTTTGGAATCGTGGACAGAAGCTCTGGACAATGGAGATCAAGTAGATTGCATCTTCCTTGACTTCCAAAAAGCTTTCGATACTGTCCCCTTCAATCGCCTGCTCTCTAAGCTGCACAGCTATGGCCTAAACATTAACATTTGCAACTGGATACAGGCCTTTCTAACGGGCAGGAAGATGAGAGTATGTGTGAGGGGATGTTACTCGGAGTGGTCTCCAGTCACTAGCGGGGTGCCACAAGGATCAGTGTTGGGGCCACTTCTTTTCCTCTTGTACGTAAACGACATCCCTGACAACCTGAGTAGTAGTGTAAAGATCTTTGCAGACGATACTAAAATCTGGGAGGTGGTTAGAGACAGGCAAGATTGTGACAATTTGCAAAACAGCTTGGACACTATAAATAAATGGTCAGAGAAATGGCTGCTGAAACTTCACACTGGCATTTATGCAAATGTATGCAGATTGTAAGCAACAAAGTAAAAAAGATCCCGTACACATAGGCCTACTCATTACAAGATGGTGGTGATCGTAGAGATTTGGAAATCATCGAAGAAGAAAAGGATCTAGGTGTCCAAATTTCAGACAGTCTCAAGCCTTCACAACACTGTACTGAAACTGTGAAAAAAGTAAATTCCATTTGAGGGCTATGAGAAGGTCTTTTAACTTCCTCGACAAGACAAGTTTCAAGATTATGTACAAAACCTTTGTGAGGCCACACCTTGAATATTGTGCCCAAGCTTGGAATCCGTACTTGAGGAGGGACATCGAACAGATTGAAGGGGTGCAACGCAGAGCTACGAAGCTTATCAAGGAGATACGAAACCTGCCATACTTAGAGCGCCTCAGCATTCTAGACATACAACCGCTTGAACAGCGCAGACTCCGGGGCGACATCATTGAAACCTTCAAATTATTAAAAGGTTTTGAAGATGTCGACTGGCAGCAGTTCTTTATCAAGTCCACAAGCCTACACCTTAGAGGCCACAACCTAAAACTGGCAAAAAGAAGGTGTGCTCGCCTCCCAAGGCAATACTTTTTTAGCCAAAGAGTGATAAGCACTTGGAATTCACTCCCAGAATACATCGTCCAAGCCGATAGTATCAACTCATTTAAAAACAGGCTTGACAGATATTGGAAACATCGAGATGGGTCACTTACTAGCATTAGCTATCCAGACCCATTAATCCATAGGTATCCATAGGTAGGTAGGATTAATGGGTCAAGGGTAGCTAATAGTCGACCTAATCCAGAATCTTTCCTTTCCTAGATCTAGTCTAGAATGTAGGCATAGGCTATTGAAAACACATTCTAAAACACAGATATATAGACCTAGTCTAGATGTAAACTAATCAGAACAAAGTTGAAACTTAACCACAGTTGTGCACTGTTTTAAAATGTGTGACGGCGGAAGTTGGCGGTAATCGTTGGCGTAAAACATCATGAGTTAAATAGGTCTGATTACTTCAGTCGATGAAATATTATGAGAAAATGCATTCTTGAAAGTACAGTGCACGCAAATCATTAGATCTGCGTCCTCATGATAAGACATGTAGATCTGCGTCCTCATGATAAGACATGTAATTTGGGGGTCTATTCCGAGGCCGTTTAGCACAATCGGCTATATTGCGAGGCGATTCAACAAAATCGGCGACTGTAATCGCTCAAGCAATTTGCGCACAGAATACTATAATCGATGACAAAAAATTGCCGCAAATTTGCCGAAAATTTGATGTGTCGCAACACAAAAACGGAAACAAACGTTCTGTTATTTCTCAAATATATTTAAATTTTATGTGCCGGCGACACGACCACAGACTATACTAAGCACTGTGTAAAATTTGAAGGCCATAGAATCAACATTAACGGAGGAGTAGCGACAGAGGCGCGCGCAATGTCGTAAAGTTTCTCTTTTATTAGTATAGATAATTATGATGACATATGTGGCAATGCATTATGTACTTAAGCTGCGTTTTTATGTGTACGGAAAAGGAAACGTTAAAAATCCATCAAATAGTAACAAGAAAGAGTGTTTCCGTGTGTACGTAAACGGTATTTCTATATTTTTTAATTCGCTATTTGAAGGGTATTTTTGACGTTTCTGTAGCCGTTTTCGTACACATGAAAACCCAGCTTTGTCCATTTGTACTTTGATCTGACCTCTCTTTTGATCCCATTCAATGTGATAAAGTCCGAAATGAGTAGAGATTTTACAAGTGTAATATGTAATTAACAGAATAATTATATTCTTACAGACACATCAGTTCTCTATTTCCGTGCCGACCTTGTGAATTGTCCGTGAAGATGTTCAGGCATGTCTGCAAATCAGCTAAGCACTCTGACAAAAAACAACAACAACAGCAAAAAACAACACGAGTTATCAGAAGACAAAATACGTTATCTTCAAGTATCTTGTGCCTGTAAGATTAAATTTGGGCGCCCTGGATTTGCGATGGATTTCATTCCACCCCCGCCCCCATGAAAAGATTATCAAAGACCCGCACTGGTTATATTTCCCATTTGGCAGGCGTAATTTATATGATATCTTAAGATGTATATCACATTATGATATAAATAACATAATACAGAATTTTGTATAATGAATAAATGAGCAAATTCAATGAGTTTAGAGATCACAAAAGCAGCAATTAAATAATAAAACGGCATGGACATAGAAATAAAAAAAAAAAGAACGACGAGTTCAGTGCTGACATAGACTGTTGGAATTTTGTTTTCTTTCTTAAAAAGAAAACAATTAAGAGGGGGAAGGGGGCGGGCAACTGTCAAAACGTAGGAATTGTTTCGTTGTTATACGCTGTATTAGAATTTGTAATTTAATACTATCAAATCACATCTTATTGACCTAGATATAGGCCAGTAGGAAATTTGGTCAGGACGTCACAAGTAACTTCGTTAACGTGAAATTGAGCACTCAGAGCCGCCGACACCTGTACACATTCCTAAGTGAAAACCCAATAGCATATCCTTGAATATTTCGCATTAACTTTCAGAACGAAATCTCCGAGACAATTTTTGATTATTTTATAAGAAAAATAGCATTCCACATTACACTGTATTTTGATCTTCTGGGACAAATATACCTCTGTTTTTCAAATTCACATGACACCAATTTTTAAATAGGACCCCACAATTCGCATTGCAACAGTGATGATGATAATGGTGAATATTATGATATTAAACAACATCATAAACATTATGTACATCTACATTTTTATAACAAAATATAATTATGTATGATTAATTAAAAAAAACTCCTCATCCACCCATTCCAAACAGTTAACTGGTCAGTCTATTTACGATCAGTATGTTATATATTATGTTATTACTATTATACTTTAATATCTCTTAGCCTTACCCTCGTGATTTGCATGTGTCACTGCTAGCAGTACCAGCAGGTATACGCCAACGATTGCCTGGTGGATCAGGAAAAAATGGATACAGAATTTATCCGCCCATCCATCCATCCATCTACAAATCCATCCATCCATCTATCCGTCCATCTATCCATCCATCCGCCCATCCATCCATCCATCTATAAATCCATGCATGCATCCATACATCCACCTGTCTATCGGTCCGTCCATCCATTCATCCATCCAACCACCCATCCACATGTCCATCCATCGATCCACTCGTCCATCCATCCCTATATCCACTCAACCATCCATCCGTCCATCCATCCATCCATCCATCCTTCCATCCACCCACTCATCCATCCAGCCATCCATCAGTCCATTTATCCATCCATCATTACGTCAACGATCCTTCACCCGAATTCAAAGTGGTCGGCTTCCATATTGACGGATGTGCTAGGCTCCCACAAACCGAGTCTGGACTTGCATAATTACAATTGCTGGTATTGATCTAATAAAATACACTGATTTAATATTCTACTCTTTTTTATTGTTTAATTGTTTATTGGTTCAACCTTCCAACGCATTATCTCTTCTTTTTTCCTTTTCTTTTTCCTGATAAAGGTTTAGACACAAAAAGCTTGATTTGTCTTCCCTTTTTCCTTTGCGTTTTATCGTGCCATTTTGGTATCGTTTCTTACGCGAGGCTTTGCTACCTACAACTTTTTCTTCTTGTCATATTTAGACTTTGGGTCAACTAAACCATTTTGTTTTGTCTGCAGGTCAAACTGTAGCCTGACAGCTCAGACAACAACAACTACAACAACATTACCAGCGAAAGCTCTTAGCTTACCTTCATCTTTTGCTGTTTAATATTATATTGAAAAATCAACTGGTCTCGGTGAAGAACGCAATAAATCTGGGTTACAGTACCTTATTCGTGGGCGTGGAGGGGGGGGGTTGAACCCGGATCTTACAGCTACCTCTGGCGAAATACGGAGAACTAGCGTATGTGCCGATTTAGGCCAAATTTACTTTTTAACACTAGTTTATAGAATAAAGTGTGCCCCATCTTTCTATCTGGGTTAAAACTTTGTACGACTAATAATTTCTTTTGGTCACAACAAATTCGAAATTGACCAATGAAATAAGCTGGATGCTAGGGGAAAGCAATGCCCAGACACGCCGGGGACTGAATGGGGTTGTTAGAAGGCGCTGGCGGCCATCTTGGGGTGGGTCGTGACTCATTATTTGAGTAATCGTGTTTGTAAACGGAGCAGCGTTTGGGCCTTTGTCTATGAGAAAGTTTATCTGTCTATCTGTCTGTCTGTCTGTCTGTGTACTATCTATCTATCTATCTATCTATCTATCTATCTATTTATTCTATCTATTCTATTTATCTTATCTTTCTATTCTGATCTGATCTATTTTGATATATTCTGATCTGATTTATTCTGATCTAGTCTGATCTGATCTGATCTATTCTGATCTATTCTGATCTGATCTGATCTATTCTGGTCTGATCTGATCTGATCCTATCTGTTCCTATCTATCTATCTATCTATCTATCTATCTATCTATCTATCTATCTATCTATCTATCTATCTATCTATCTAATCGATCTATCTATCTATCTATCTATCTATCTATCTATCTATCTATTTTATCTCTCTCTCGCTTGCTCTCTCTCTTTTAGCTTTCTCTCTATATCCCTCTCCCTATCTGTCTCTATCTCTCTCTCTATCTGTTTCTATCACTGTCTCTCTCTCTCTCTGTCTCTGTCTCTTTAAGGTTTATCTGTCTGTCTGTTCTATCTGTCTATCTATCTATCTATCTATCTATCTATCTATCTATCTATCTATCTATCTATCTATCTATCTATCTATCTATCTATCTATCTATCTATCTATCTATTCTCATCATCCGTTGTCTTCCCTCTGGGCTTACTCCACCCTCTTGCACCGTGTCATGCACATTAATACCATTGGCTTTGCATTGTAGTTGTGGTGAGTTGTGTCGGTTGAATCAGTCTGGTGTTGTTGTTTTTTTTGTTGTTTTTTCAATCGAGGAATTTTATTCAATTTTATGTCATAGTATGCGGAAATGGTATATGAGTGACTATAAACAAATGAAAGTTACAAAATCAATCACAATCAAATTAAAGCTACAAAGTCAATCACAATCACCGCCATTTTTCAACCCCTTACCTAGGCCGCATCGTGCGCTCAGCCCACACCGCGATGGTGAGATGGGGTTTCAATGCGAACCATTCCGGCTCGCGTCGGGAAGCAGGGAAAGAGACGGCTGGCGAAGCGACGCGTGGAATCTAGTTCACTAGTGTATATCTATGGGGGAAAGTTTCTTGCGTCACCTACACATTTTTTTTTTTAGTGTGTGTGCTCCTTGTCCATAAAGCGCAGGGCCTGGTTAAGACCTTTGGAGGCTTCTAAGAAGGAGAGGAAAGAAAAAGCAGCTCTGAGAAAGTTACAATAAGAGAAAGAAGAGGAACGGAAGAAAGTGGAAAAGAAAAAAAAGAGACCAATTTCATTAAATTTATTTTCTGCTTTATTAACTTTTTAAAAGAATAAATGTTTAATATTCTTTCACATCATTTTGTTCTCCTGCACTACTTCTGAGTATGGTAATTCTGATATGTGATGTATCCTCATACATCATGTATGTAATGTTTACAACTGCGGCTATATCAATCTTACTCGTTCATTCTTTTCTTTTTACTAGCACCTGGTTTCTTTCCCACTCTCTCCTCTTAAAGTTAGTGGAAACTTTACTATTATGATCGGATGCTCGGTTTTCTTGCTAGGTGTTATCTACTGTAGGACTTTGCAGTCATTTGGGGGGGGGGGGGGGTTAAACTTTACAATAAGAATAAGAATGATAAAAGTTAATCAAGGCCCTCTCCAGAAGAAATGAAACATCAAATGATATCTGGCCTGAATAAAATCACATAATGGGGTCTCGTCATGATTTGTCTCAGGGGTGGACAGGATAAGCTCACCACGGTGACGAAAAAGAGACTGGCGAATTTCCACCAGGGGATGGCGAAATAGTACCGTCTAGGGTCGATCATGAAAAAGCCGCCTCCAGTCTTTGCATTCAGAATGATTGCCATGAACATTTTTGCATTCACTTGTGCTTTGTCCCTAGAACCAAGAAAAGTTACATAAGCTCCATTTCAACACCTAATATACTTTGCATGAGACAAAAACGGCGCAACGCGCTTTCCGGTGGCGAAAAAAAGTACCAATTCCCTTTATGTGTGTGTTATGAACAACTATGAGTGCGGGACTTGCAGCGACGAGCAATCCGTCAAAGGTTAATAACTTTCCGATCTTTGCATGAAGTTGACAGCCAATATACACCCGCCGAGATTATTAGAAATTAAAACAAAACAAAAAAACAACCAACGCAAGCTCAAGTTAAACATTTTCTTCTTAACCTAACTTGAGATGAACTTTATCAATCCTAGAAATTTCGTTTCTCCACTACTGGCGATATTGGGGGAATTAACAAAGAACGCCTCGTAAGGCCATCTTTATTATTATTATTTATTATTATTATTTTATATAGCCCATATCCATTTTTAAAATGCTCTATGCCCTTTACAGACGAAACCTGTCAACCACAGAGCAGAATGGAGCGCTGGCGGAGCGCTCAACACACTACACTGCTACTTTCTCTCTCCCTGTCTCGCTCACTCTCTGTCTCTCTCTATCTCAGAGCAAATTGTGACGCAGCCTGTTAAGCGCAGTACACAACTCACAACAGTTCACAACTCACAACTCACAATACAAATAATATTTGAATATTTATTAATAATAATATATATTTAATGATGAATAATAAATTTTGTTGTTGCTGGTGGGGGGATGATATGGATAAATATCTATTAATTTCAGTTTTGCCCGGGCAGCGGCCTGTTCGGCCTGCTCTTTACGATTTCCAACTGCCAAGGTGTCTTTAACGTGCGCAACGTGCACACGGGCTCTCCGAATTTTTTCGTCCTTATCCGAGAAGACTAGGTACTCAATCCTTCATAGGTTTGAGTTTGACGGCGATTTTGTCTTTTTCCACTGTGGAGCGACGTGGTTCACTGAGAACAACAATACCCTTTCCAACCATGAGAAGCCCGTTTTACCTGGTTCGCTGCTCAAACATTGCAAGGGAAAAAAAAAGTATAATTATTTGAAAGCGCTTTTATGGCACGGTGATACCATGTATACATATTTAAGTTGTGTGTATGATGGAAATTTGAAACCATGCTGTGTTTTTAGCTCCTCTTGCGAAATATATTCCCATTTATATAATAACTGAGGCACCCAGCACTGCCTATGACAAATCTATTTATAGGCCTTGGCATTTCTTACCTAGGCACTTTGCATAGGTAAGGAAGATATCCCCTGCTTATGCACTTTGCATACGTAGGGAAGATATCCTCTGCCTATGCAATCCCTATGTGCAAAGTGCATAGGTACTGAGAATATTTCTTGTCTGTTCACTTAGGTTAGGTTGGAAGATATGTTTGTCTCTGCATGTTTCTTTGGTGGGAAAGATATAATTATTATTCTTGTATAACACTTTGCTTAGGTGGGGAAGATTATTCCTTTCTTTTTGTGCCTTGTCTAGGTGGAGACAATAGGGGAGCTATTTTCCATGAAGTTAATTCTCATGACAGAAACAATATTACCTATTTATGTGATTTGTATATGTAGGGAATTCGTTCTTCCTTAAAGCAAAACAAGATAAAGACAATGGGCCTACATCAAAATATCTTCCTCATACTTGAATATCTCCATTGCGAATACAAAGGGCAAGACTAGTACAGTACGTTTAGACGGGTTTCCTCAAGTTTTTGGTCCTTAGGCCTGATTTCGCTAGATCCATTCACATATGCTTACAAAGAAATATCAAATTTACAAAAACGTCATCCATATGTTCTTCCAAAGTTTTAACTCCTAAGCTGAAACCCCAAACTAAACAGAGTTACGATACAATAAAGGAAAGAAAGAAAGGACACAAAGGAAAGGGGCATGAGTAACCCGGCCATGGAAAATGAATCAAACTGATTCCAAACTAGTCGACCACGCCTACAAAGAAGCCAAATGCAGACAGTGTCACTATTTTCTGTATACGAACTATACATTTAAGGCTGGAAGCCTGTTGATCTTTTGACATTCAAAAATCCTATGTAATTAGATCACATGCAAGCCACTTTCCCAAAAGTGTGAAGAAAAGGGGTTTTCTTTAAAACAAAAATTGAAACATTATGCATCAGTATATCACCTTAAGTAGAATGAGATTTGAGAAACGACTAGAAGATGGGAATTAAGAGATCTAAACGCACAATCAGAATAGTTCCATCTATAGACAAAATCATTGATGTTTTCAATATCAGTGCTTTTCTTTTTCCTGCTGAAATTTCCATAATTATACATATACATAATTATACATGTATACAGGTTGCCAGCTACAGTGCAAGTAATATGGATCCAGACTGATAACACACGCACACACACACACACACAAGAACAATAATAATAATAAACAAATAACAAAACAAAACAAAAAGAAAAAAATACTGGTTTATTTCTTCCCTTTTCATTAAGTTACATAACCATAGAACTCTGTATTTGTGACCATATTGGTCTTATTTTTTTTTTTCTATGACCTGTTCAGGCACTGTTGCTTCCAACATGAAAAGAGAGAAGAAAGAAAGAAAATTATTGTTTGATTTGTATAATATTTCGCTTATCCCGAGGCCACTATTATAATAAAAGTTCCAGGTGACAAACCAACAGAAAAATCATTTTCTTAAGGAAGTGTGTAAACGCTCTTTCGTCTAGACCACGGCTTATACAGCGTGTGTTTAAACAGTCGTCCAATATGAAATGATGACATCAAAGTTCAAACGCAGGTTTGGCCTTCTTCAGAGGAAAGGAAATGGCGGAGAGCACTAAAGATTAGTCGCTTCCGATTGGGAGAGAAATTTAGATTTTTGAAGATTTTCTGAGTATTCTAAAGGCTAGTAAGCATGTGTCATGGGAGAAATGGGCGGAAGTTGCTGGAGGAAAGTCAGTGGAGGCAGCAAATCGGTCCCTAAGAAACCACTACAAGAAGGAGTTCGCTTATTCGCTTACCAATACTTCAGGTGTGTGCATGGCTTTGTGCACACTTACTGGGGTATCAAGTTTCACTTGAATAAATGTGTAAGCCCTACCTTTTGATATTCTAAGGCCCATAGAACAAATTGGGTGTGTTCTAAGTTACTTTGACTCCAGTGTTCGAGTTTGAGCGGTCAAATGTTTTGTGTGGCTGTGAGAGTGTCACGGTAATCCAAAGTTCATTTGTGAAAATAGATTCCAATTTAAACCAAATTTAAAAAAAAAGTATGGGAGACTTTAACATTGTGCATGTACTTAGTTCTGTCACATAAGGAAAAACAAAACGTGAAAATACAATTCTGAGTACAGACTACGATAGGCCTACATGATTGCACGCATGCTGTTATCCATATCCAGTTTTAAGCATATATTATTACAAGTGCAAAAGGTGAAAGATAGCATCGGCAGTGACATGACAGCACAGTAATAAATAAGGATTGGAATTTGAACTAATTTCTGTCATACTCTAAGCAAAGCTTCGCCCCTGAAATAATTGAATTTTCACTCCACAATACAGTTGAATGACAAGCAGACTCCTTGAAATCATAAATATTATGGAAATAAAGATAACGGGGTGAGGGGACAAAAGAACTCTCAATTCACTCAGGAAACGCTGGTCTCAGCTATTTCAATGATATCTCCAATAATGTTTATAAAATAGGTAGTATACATATTACAAACATAAAAAAGAGATTAATAATAAAGCAAGAAAATGATTATGCACAGACATATTTATCTATTAATTTTCCTCATGTAAATTTGCGCCTGTAGTTTATATGGCCCAATAGATCTAGATCTAGTTATTCACATTCAACACGGGGTTTATGCTATTTGCAACAATTTTTTTACAAAAAATGTTCAAGCTTTTTAATTAGATAAGTTCTAGACCAGTCGCGCAGATATGCCAACTATAAAAGAAGGAAGGCCTCCAGTGTAATCATGAAGACTTTTTAACATAGAAGTAGGAAGTACTTCTTACTTCTATGCTTTTTAATGGCTGAGCCATTCTACGAAATAATATAATATGCTTTGAAAGATGTAAAGGTGTACGGGGGCATAAATTAAAAGGTCATGAAGTTCGCTATATTTTCAATATTTTTGTTCAGTTTGAGCCACAACTGAGTTGATTAGAAGAAAGTGTCCCGACATTTTGAGTGGGGAAAAAAAGGCGCTTTTTTTTTAGTAGAATTAAAAAGTATGACAGGAAATTTCGTTCTGCATCTCAATTCATACATTGGTGATAGAAACTCAACTTTAAAAATCACATCTGTGTATTCCCCGAGCGGGCCAACTATAGCTTGTTCTTATAATAATACTAAAGCTGTGTGTATACTGTTTTAATAACAGTTGCAAATTTCCTCCGCCCTTAAGAAGTCGACATAATTATTCTAAAAGTAAAATTCCAAGTAGGGAACCCAATCCTTTGGAAATTCTATGCAAATCTGCGTGGGACTGACGTGGCGATGCTGGTTGGGGTCGGCCCTACTCTGAACAATGACCAAGACTAAAAAAAAATTTTTACAAAAAATTTTCAACAACAAAAAATACCACGTAAAAGCCATTTCATTCACCGTGTTTTGAGTCTCCTGGAGTCCTTCCACAAGGAAAAAAGCAGTTTCCCTTCAGTTATCACTTCAGAGAGTCTGCCTGGAGTTTGCTATTTCACAGATATGGCTTGCAATTTTCTCTTTCTTTTGTTTGTTTTTTTTTTGTTTTGTTTACTTGTTTTTAAGTTTTAGTCGTTTCAAGTTGTTTGTTTGTTTGTTTTTTTGTTGCTTTTGTTTTGTTTTGTGTTTTTTTTTTCCCTTGTAGTTTGCATTAATTTCCTACATCAGCCTAACCATGGGTTTTCAGTCTTCATCGAGGATGGAGATGGGGGAATTTAAAGTCCTCGAAAAACTTGTACACAAATACGTACGATGGACTTCATTTTTTTTATTTCACATTTTAAAAAAGGGTATGAAATGTTGTTGTAGTTATTTTGCTGCTGTTTTCAAGTTCGGAAGCTGATTTGGTATTCTTCAGCTGTTTTCTTCCTGGTCCGCCTTATATTATTTCATTTCTTTACGTTGATTCAAAACCGGATCGTTGGCAATTATATATTTCCAATTCAGTTACAAACGTCCTTCATTGATGTTGTATTGCATGTCACCTCGCGTTCTTTTTTACCTAAGTAATAATGCATTTTCATGTCATGTCAAGAAAAAGATCATGCTGAGATATCAGATTTAACCGCCCACCCTGCACTTCTCCCCCAACCTCTAAAAAAATCCAAAAACGATTTTTTTACTTTGCGAAGCTCGAAGTCTAAGCTGTACTGATTTAAGCTGATGTTTAGACACGATTCTTTCGTTCCCTTTTTATCAAACCATACACTGTTGTTCTTTAAATGTGTTTTTAAATTGGTTCTATTTCATATACAAGACAACATTGTTTGAAAATGAAACATATTACTTTATTCTTTAGTACTCCTCCACAAAGAGTGGCGCTGAAAATCTTTGTGTTGCAATTATGAAATTAAATTTACTTATGTTGGCCCCGATAAAATTGATGTGTTGCAATTCTTGTGAAAATAAATTAGTGCACGGTTGATAAATATTACGACGGGGAACGCGAACGTATCAATAGACCTCGAACAAAATCGAAAGTAGAGCACATTAAAAAATGGCTGCCTCATCAAAATTTATGGAATTGGTTCTGTGAGTGCTACTTCAAGAAGTGTTTCCACTTTTTCTACCACTGCTTGACGTGAGTGGGATAACTCTCGACTATGTTATACTATTATAGTTTCCATTTCAAATCTGGATTCTGATTCCACTGTGATCTAATCTCAAGATCTAATGGATCTAGAGTCTAGATCTAGCTCTAGATCTAGATCTAGAAAGACTAGATCTAGATTTTAGATCTAGATCTAGATCTAGAAATCTAGATCTAGATTTAGATCATCAGAGATCTAGAAATCTAGACAGCAGACTAAATCTAGACTAGATAGACTAGATCTGTGTCTAAAAATCTAATCTAGGCCTAGATCTATAGTCAATGCACTAGATCTAGAATCTAGATCTAGGTGCGGTCAGCATGTCGGTGCGGTCAATATTTGTTTTTCCATACAGTTTCATTTACCTGTGTTTTTGTGAACTCTTACAAGGGAGACAAAAATAGTGTTTTGTGTTTTTTTTTTAATTGAAAAGGAGGTCGACCATGTCACCATTCACTTAGCACTGGAGTGTCGGACAAAGGTGACGAAATCAAGCATTGGGTGGGTCTATAAAAACAGTCGACGCTTGGCGCCGAAACATGCCCCATGTCTGATCTTGGCATCCCTTTATAATACAAAGGCTGAGGTTTATTGACGTATAATTTTGATCCTGATCTATATAGGCCTAAACGTTTCTGCTAGTTTCTCAGTCTACAAACTTTTCAACTTAAAACATGATGAAAAATACATATAATTAGACCTCATTTATCTGGCTTTCTTTGTGAATTATTTTCAAACACGTGTGCTACATCTGCGCGGCGCGCTGTGACCCTTTGTTATGAGGGGGTCAGTTCAGTTTGCGCAGCTCAGACAGAGCGAAAACGGCAAGACTATGTCCTATTCAAGCTGTAAAAACACACAGCAAAACACATTAAAAAATACAAAAGGAAGTGTCCATTTTGTCAGAAAAAGGATTGAACTTTATATTGATGTGGGATATATTGTCGCTATGCTGCAGGACTCCCATAACTAACATTTCGAAAATGTTACAAGAGAGCCCAAAAAAACTGTTTTCTTTGGCTTATTGCCGCCAGCAAATTTTAAAGACAATGGACTTGATTATTGCAATATTGTTATTTATAGGAATTGAGCCACGAGCTCAAGGTGCGCCATTGATTTTCAGACCCAAAAAATAAAAAAAGTGATTTGGGCCAAAGATGTTAGTTACGGGAGTTTTGCAGCATAGCGACGATATATGGCGTTTCACATAAATACACAGCAGTAATAACCTTGTTATGTTGGCCTACAATTATGCCAAAACAGGATTTCGCCCCCTTTAGCGGGGCAGTTTGGACTACCTACTCTTATTGTAACTTTCTCAGAGCTACTTTTTCTTTCCTCTCCTTCTTAGAGGCCTCTTCCTTTTCCATCTCGTGGTCTTAAAGATTAAAATGTGACAAAGAGGGGTCAGGAAAATTTCAAATAATGCACAAAGAAACAGGCTACCCTGGTGGCGAAAAGCAGCGATCGGGCATGATGGCAAATTTCCCCCAACTAATGATGTGGTCACATAAAATATACCTTTATCTGGGTATTATTAAGCTTCTGCTCACAATTTGAACCATTCCTTACATTTGAATCTCTTCAGTTCTTCAATAATGTCTTTCAAATGTTAAAAATGCTTGTGGACTGCACGCATGATAGCAATGATTGCACCGTAAACTGCGTGCGTAAATGTCTGCATATGACTTAATCTCGCTATTGTAGGACAGGCATGGGGAAAAGTTTCCGATTGTTCACTCGATGTGACGTAACCGTGGCCCGCGGCATTTTGATTGTTTGACCAATACACGAAGAGGCAATCCTACTTTTAGAAAAAACAAAAACGGAATGTGACAAAAACCGTGACCTCCACTGGGAAGATTCTAAAAGTAGTCAGTCTGTTGACATGGTGAAAATGTACCAATGGCGAAAAAGTATCAGTCTCCCCTATAAGCTTGACTAGAGTTGTGTAACTCATAATGGTAGGCTACTCCCATCTTGAAACTCCAGTCCATGAACTTCTTGCAATGTTACTTCATTTTCACTTTGAAACTTTTTGTCTTTGTAAAATTGTATGAACGAGAAGTGGGAAATGGCAACAAGAGAAAGGTACGTGTTGCCAACATTATGTCATTCAATTCAGAGTACAACTCAGGGGTAGATCTACAATTCACCAAATGAACAATAATATTTTTCAGTAAAAATGCAGTTTAGCACCCCCAAGTAGTGTTAGGCATTTTGATTATTTAGCATCGATTACTTTGATTACTAAATTGACGGTGAAACTCGCAAACCGTGTAAGTCCAATAGTAGGTCAACTCTTGATTTTTTGCTAAATGTCACCATATAATGATTGTGCACTATCTATATCAATATTCTGTCATAAAATACCAATAGAAACCCTTGTATTAGTCATATGTGTGCAAATCGTTTAATTTAATGGTTCTCAGATTATTTGAACAGCAAAGTAGTTTTTTGTGATTTTCTCAAAACAATGGAATTTGGACTTACGCTGTTTGCAACTTTCACCATCGAAATGCAACCCCAACCCCTTTGTTAAAATCATCTATAGTAATCGGTACTAAGTAATGAAAATGCCCAACACAATTTGGAGGGCTAAACTGCACTTTTTACCCATTTTTCAGTGACAGTTGAAGCAAGCTGCAACTGATGTGTATGAACTTCCATCACAATGAAAATTCTAACATGGAATATCAATGGCCTTCGTGCTGTCAAGGGGAAGAGCACAAAATTTTTACTGGATTCTCTTAATGCAGACATTATCTGTCTCCAAGAAACTAAAGTGACGCGTAAGTATTCAGCGGTTTTGAACGTGATGCCCCCTAATTTGGACATTTCTGATCTTTGCCATGGATGGCAAACAGAGTTCAGTGTAGCCAGAAAGCTTCTTTATGATAACACAGTAATGGGATTTAGGTGGTTGAGGATTTCTTTTTTGGAGGGGAAGGGGGTGGGAATACATTCATCATGTATAATTTCCACAGGGATATTATCATTCAGGTTGGCTTAGTCATTTTCTAAGATATCCTTGTTATCCATTAAACTTTACATTCCATTTATTCTTTTTTCTTGATGCACGTTTTCAACCCAGCCAGCATTGGATCTGTATATGAAGCCCAAGAATATGATTGTAAATCCGTACTGAGAAGATCTGTTCATTTTACAGGTGACATGCTTGATGAACCAACTGCTATTGTGGATGGGTATGAGTCATATTTCAGCTGCTCAAGGAAAAGAACTGGATATTCAGGTACCTTCTTATTATGTGATATTATTTTTCAAAAATCAGATGGACTTGGGCATGGTGTAGAACTAATCCCTTCTATGACAGGGCAAGGCTTTGTCATATATTCTATTTACTTAATATACACATTAATAATATAATAATAATAATAATATAAGATTAATGTAATTGAAATGATGAATATGATTTTTTTTTAAAATACGTGTAATCTCTTTGCAAGTGCAGTGAAAAGACTTATTACTACTTGGCAAGCAAGTATAAGTTGTCTTTCTTGTACACGGTGATTTCTGCTGTTACTCTTTCTAATAAAATTGAGAATCTTTCTGTGTTGGCAATGAAGGCACAGCGAACTACTGCGGTATCCAGGCATTTCCTGTGAAAGCTGAGGAGGGTCTGACTGGTAAGTTATCCAGTGAGAATGACACACTGGTCAAGTGCTATGGAGACATGGATTATCTTGAGGAGGACCTGAATGCATTGGATGCGGAGGGACGCTGTGTAATTACTCAGCATCAAATACAGTGAGTGCAAGAATAAAAAAGCTCGGTTTTTAATAGATAATTGCCTATAAGAAAATCAGATGGTGTTGTTTGAAATGCAAAACTGCCAGTGGCAGATCTTTGCCAAATTCAGGCAATTCAATTTCTGTGTTACCAATATACTTAACCCTCCTGCTGCCAAGGCTGATATCGGCCCTACCGTTTCATGTTAAAACTGCCACGGGGCCGATGTATCGGCTGATATTGTTCCGGCATGTTTTGCACTCCTAATTTTTATACAACTTTTTGCGGTCTTTCTACCCAGTAAATCGATTATTGTGGTGGACTAAAGGAAGGAAGGATGTTTTGGCTTGGCAGCAAAAGAGTTAAAAGTCTTAATAGTCACAGAAATATATCATACCCCCCCCCCCCCCAACAAAAAAAAAAAGAAAAGAAATTCAGAGAAAGATTTTAGAACGGTCAAGACAGGTTTTGGCAAATTCATTGCTGCTTTAAAAAGATGTCTGTAGTCAAAATACATTTTTTTTCAGTGTCAATAATGCGTTTGAATTATAAACTTGTTCATCCTTGTCATTTGTTGTTTTTCTTGGCATCATAGGTGCCACCCAGGAATTATATGAAAAAGGAGGAACTTTTTTTCGACTCGCCGGAGGGAGGGTGCTATTTTATTAATTTTCCTTGACTCACTGAAATAGACAGTTACATATAAGATTGATAGTCAATAACACATAAAATATCATTTAATCACAAAAATAAATTGGAAAAAATTCAAATAGCGGTTTTCCGCTATATAGCGGAAAAGTGGCAACTATGTGGCATGTCAAATTTTTTTGCCAATGATCATGTGTTCCATTTTGTGTTAAAAGTGTTGCCATATTTCAGATCTCTTCAGGTTCAGTTTTGATTTGTTCACTGTATATTTTTAGACTGCCCGACCAGAAAGTCAAGGACGTTGCCATTATCAATGTGTATGTTCCAAGGGCTGGTGAGAGGGAGGACAGACTAGAATATAAACTGAAGTTCCTTACCCTGTTGCAGTGTAGAGCTGAAGCCTTGCTCCAAGAGAATATGTAAGAGATGTGGACAAGTATTGCATTATCTTTTCTTGCATACTTTTATAGCTCATCTACTGTCTCCAGGGGTTACATTCATGAATCATGCCTGTGATAGACACTGTCTGAGAGGAAGTCAACACCTACATAGTCAGGATTATGTCATAAGAGAAGTTCACATAATACACAGACAACCGTTTGGCTTTGCCTTCATTAACAGGTTTTTTTTAATTGAAAACCAGGATCATGTCATGCCCATTAACAAGATGAATGGAAAAATTTAAAAACAGTGAAGAAAGCTATGGCAGTTTTTTGGGGTTGGGGGTTGGGGAGTTGTTTAGTTGTGTTCAGTCTAAAAGACAAAAAGGAATTTATTCAGAAATAAAGGCTGGATTATCAACATTCAGCTCAAGAAGTCTGTGTCCATTTTTAGTCCTTTTTTTAAAAAAGAGCCATTTCCAACTTCAAATGGATGTGACCTAGCCGTGTAAATGTTAAAAAAAGCATGACTAAATATGACCTATTAAGGAGGAAAAAATAGATCCTGACTTGTTTATAGGCATAGCTCATGAATGCAAGTTTTTTGGCATTGATGTTGTCAGCGAACTTGGATGCTGTCTAAAGATTTAGGTGTGCTTCATGAATTTGGCCCCAGACCTTCCAGCTTTGGTCATTCCTTGGATAGTAAGTCATCAGTTTAGCATACAGGTTAACTCGTTTACTGCTGTATATGATTTTATTTGAATAAAGCGGTGGCTGCCGATCAGTTTCAATCATGGTGAGAAATAGTTTCATTACAAAGAATCTTTCTGGTAAGGCTACAATGATGCATAATTTATAGGTAGGAACATAGTACGGTCCAAGAAGAAGATACTTCTGTACATTGCCTTCAGGTAAATGTGAACGGATTGATATCTTAGTGTTACCTCATTCTGCATTTGCCGCCATTGTCATCAGCTGGTTGATTTTATGTCACAGTTTTCAGAAATGTGACACAATTGTGGCACGACTGGATCAGTTCAAAAAAGAGCCAGACCACCATTTCCTAGTAGATGTACGAGTGTAATAAGCTAATAATTGTAATGTGGCTTAATTATGCAATTATCGTCAGAGATCCCAAAGGGGACTGGCATATAAGTTTGTGATAGAATGTGATTTTCTTTCTCACCTGAGAACTGAGACTAATCCTTGACATTAAAATCCCCATGTCTTCAAACTTGATCCAAAAAATAGCAATAGCATATAAAAGCAGGAGAGGGAAAACCATAACTAATTCTTTCTTGTCTATTTTTTCTATAGCCATGTCATCATTCTTGGAGATTTGAACTTAACACACACAAGTTTGGACAACTGCGACCCCAAGACTGATGTGAGTGGAATTGATGGAGTCAAAACTTTGTTTTGCAATTCCCACACAAAATATTTTCAAGATTTTTTTTTTTAAAAGATGCTCTTTTTGAACCGTATCAATGGCTTGAACTTTTTTTTGTTTTTTTTTGTTTTCTTTCTGAAAAAGGTGATAGGATACCTTCTACACCATTTTTGAAATGCATTCAGATATATGACATTATTTACTTCATCACCAGATAGTCTGTAGTCAAAAGCAACATTCCCTCTAATTTTTCCAAACCGCTGAGCATCCAAGCTTTTGATGCTTTGAGCAAAAATACGGAAAGGTAGAGGGGCCAAAACAACCGTATTTTGTAAATTAAAATGAGAGGCAGCATTTTGCTGTGCACGGCACCAGTACGCCCACTGCACAGCCATGCTCTCACGCAGCTTAGTTGGAACATTGTTCAAAAGTACAAATTCCCCCAAGTTTAGACAGGCCAACTTTGCTGGAGCAAGAAAATAAAAAAATTCATTTAGTGGATGTACAAAGAGCAAACTAAAATAGTTTAATAATGAATTTGTGTGGGGGTGTGTCTTTCCAGTGTGTTCAGTGGTAAGATAACATGCATGATGTAGACTGTGCTCCTTTTCCATTTCCACCAAAATGAAATAAGAGAAATTGCAAAATTTTCAGGGCTGGGGAATTTGTGCCAGAGACTATTGTAATGGTCCTTTTTTTCATTGGAATCTTGTGGTCAGATTTCAACATTGTAAATAATTAAAGCCCTCTGATTTTTAAACCTGGAGATAATGTGAGAGTCAGTGAGGATGACCCGAGTATACCAGAAATTGCTGAATGACAGGTCTCACCACTATCTACACTGGCCGAGAAAATAACTACTTGGCATCATAATCTATTGTCACAGACTTCACTAATTTGTCAAAGGGTAGTAAACTTCATTAGTAATGAAGATTCCCTCATGTAGATCATCAGCAACAAGTATTTTGTTCATTTTGTTGTTTTTTTTTGGAAAGCTCTAAGCAACCATTAGCAACTTTGTTTGCAATGTTGCATTTCATTTTCCTACAGTCTCAAACTTTATTATCAAAATAGAAAGCTGTTTTTGCCAATGGACAAAGCATTGTGCAGTTGTGTTCACCAGTTTTTTTGTTATTGTTTTTTTTTTTGCAGGGGGACTTCCAACTCAGATCAAGTAGAATTTGGATTAATGAAATGTTGCAGAAAAGTGAGCGGGATGCTGCACTTCCTTCAACTGACTATAATCTGAAGAAATTCTCACTTCCAAACAAAGAAGGGGGCCATTTTAGTGACATTTACAGATGTTTTCATCCTACTGAAGCAAATGGCTATACAAATTGGTGCTCATCAACTGATGCCCGAAAGGCAAATTACGGTCGGCGTCTTGACTATGTACTTATTGACACAGAGCTTGCTCACTATGCCACAAAATGTGAAATTATGGCCGAGGTGGAGGGTTCCGACCATTGCCCAGTAGTGGTTACTTTGAACTGTGATCCTGTACCTTCCTCCACCAGTCCTCAACTGTGTACAAAGTTCATGCCAGAGTTTAAAGGTCAGCAACAAAAACTGTCCACATTTTTTGTCAAGACTGTAAAAAAAGACTTGAAACAAAATGACACTCTGATATCACTGTCGCCTTCTTCAAGCCAGGAGGAGGGATCTCAAATAGTACCAAGCTCTCCTTTGAAAAAGTCAAATAGTTTACCATCCAGCTCACCCATACCAAAACCAACTTTGAAAAAAAGTACAACAGGAGAGATGAAATCTGGTATTTCCTCCTCCCAAAAACCATCAAGTCTCAAACGCGGATCAAATTCAAATGCCAAAGGAACAGCCAAAAAGTTCAAGACTAAACAAGAGGAAGCAGGTTCAAAACAAGCCAGCTTGACCTCTTTTTTCACAAAAATGAGGCCATCAAAGGATGAAGCTTGTGTGCCACAGTCAGAGAAAAGCGGCTGTTCTAACAGCAAGCTTGAAAAGTCAATAGCCGAGCCTACAAATGATGTCAACATTGATATGAATGTAGAAGTCATTAAGAATTCTGATGATGAACAGTCTTCACAAACATCAGTTTGCTATGAAGATAAGAGTGACAAACTGCAAAATTCTTGTGCTTCCCAAGCAAATGGCATCATGTCACAAAATGAACATATAACAGAAAACATGACAGTTCCGACCAAAAATTCTCTCCAACAAGACCCATCCACCTCTTCAAAAGAAACCACAGCGTTAAATAACACGCTTTTAACCATCTCTAGCCAGAAGCCCACAATTAGTCGGGCATGGAAGTCATTATTAAAGGGTCCCGACCCACCTCCTCTGTGTCCTGGTCACAAGGAGCCCTGCATCTTGAAGACTGTCAACAAAAAGGGCCCAAACAAAGACAGAAAATTTTACATCTGTGCCCGACCAGAAGGTGCACCTGGGAACACACAGTTTCGGTGTAACTACTTCAGATGGCAAACTGAACGCAAAAAGAAAAACTGAAAGGGAAAGCCATTTCCAGGACCCATCAGCTGTGGTGATTTATTTAGAATTTAAGGCTATTCCAAAGAAGTCGATGGTTCACAAATTTTCCGTAAGAAAGCCTACAAATAAAAGTGCACTTGCATTACTGTAAAATCAAGTTTTAAGCCTTGATCAATATTCAGCAAATGGGCCGGCCACTGGAAGCCGAAACTACAGTCCAATCCACTTATCTCGACATGGCTTTTGTCGACACAATTTTTAAGTCCCAACCTGTTCCTTCTTTAATGCTACTAGATATTTCCCCATAACTCGACGTGTTATTCCCTTCTTTCCTCTTAAGGCCCCTTTAAACGTACAGTGTTGATTCATCGACAAAGTAACAGTTTAACCGACAAACGCTAAATCTGGGCCATCGCTGAACCGACAGGTTGTTGACGAGAGAAGTTCCATTCAGACGAACATTTTTTTTTATCCTTAAACTGTCAGTCCTTGGACTGTTGTAACTAGTTTGCGCGAAATTCAAAATGTCAACAGAATGGCTGAAGCAAGGTACCTGGATGATTTGGCAGCATTTTTTGTTCTCAGTTCGGGAAATTTCAATAAACTGTAGCACAGTTTCCTTATTATTCCACCTGGACATTCAATTGTGTCAGTAGTAGAACTAGAAGAACTGTGGTATAAGTTATTTGTAAAATAAAAGCAAAACTGGTAGCGTGTAGGCAAAAAATAAACTAAACAGCTAGATCTAGATGAAACAATGGTGCAGGCCTCAACTGACTCCAACAAATAGGGACGTGAGAGTGAGATGTGTTGTTATTTAATTAAATTGCCTTCACTTTCCAAAATGAAGGGACGGGCCGAATGGTGAAAAAACAAAACAAAACAAAACACACAAAAAAATTTAAACTTAGTAATCCGGCATTAAAGTGCGTTCCCCGCGTGATTTTCACTAATTTTGGGTCGCTGATCACGAAAATCATATTATTTTTCTGACTTGACCAATATTTAGGAAATTTTTAGACTGCATTTTTAACTCCGCCTGCGGCAACATCAAAGAAGCCACTCCCTCGTCGCTCATGCTTCAGTTCGCCTGCGGGAAAATATCTGGCGAAGCCAGATATCTGTCGCATGGACTGAGAACCCTTGGATATAGAGAGGATTGCTCGTTTCCACGCTCAAGTTTATCGAGAAGTTGACAGGATCCCCGCTATTCTTTGGATACCGTACAGTTTGTCGATGAATCAACTGTACGTTTAAAGGGCCTTTATATCGACATATTTCTCCCCGACCAGAGCGCAAGTGCACTAGATCTACTACTGTGCTACCGAAAATGCCCACGCAGCTCCCCGCATATAATTATATATATAATTATAAGACCTCGTTATTTCTCTTTGCGATGCTGGGGGGGGGGGGGGGGGGGGGGGGTGTGTGTGCTGACACAGGATGACCTTTGGCTTCAGTAACGCAAGTGTGGAGTGCCATGCAGAAGCGCATGGCAGTAAAGGTACAGAGTACTACAGACTGAGTTGTTGTTTTTTTTTCACAAAACATTCATGCGCCGTTGATACTGGGCCTTGACCTGATTTCTTGGTTAACTGCCCTACTGTGTGTGTATCGGTATCATCACTTCTTCTGAAGAAACAGTCAGGTTGAGGTTAAAAAGAAATAATAAAACACTGCGCATTTGATGTATAGCTACAGCATTTCTCTGGTATCGGCAAATCTTTGCCACGCAACTGCTCCACACAACAGTGACATTGGAGGAACGGGTGCCAGGATGCCGATAATTAAAAGAAAAAGGGACACAGTTGCATTATTTTTATTGGACACTTTCCCCATACCGGTGATGTTTGATCTCCTCCGCTTTTTTTTTTCTCTCCCACCACTAATCTGCTATTTCGACTCTCTCTTTTCTCAACGCAAGTCAGACGGTCCCACTGATGTCGAGATATTAGGATTGCACTGTAACATTTAGCTCATCTGAGAACACCGTTAAAATATGATATAAGATGGAGAAAAGGCTGTATGTCGCAAAATGCTGCATTAGAAATGGAATGGGGGGAAAGATAAAGAAAACAAACTTTCAGTTTCAATATCAGACCTTTGTCAGGTTAAAAGCCCTACAGATTTTATGTGTTTTTTTGTTGTTTTTTTTCAATATTTCATCCGAGAGTGTATTGAGGTCTTTGTTTTCACAGGATCTCTGCCCTTGGCATTAATTCATCTGAGGGAAATTAAGTGCCTCATGCAACAACAGCTGCAGCTAGATTTTGTCGGTCTTTACTGCTGAATGTGTAGACAGCAGGAGTGAAATTTGTACAGATGTTATGAAAATGTTGGAATGAGGGTTTTGGGGTCTTCTTTTTTAGGCAGCATTGGAAAAACTGTGATTTTGACCACAATCTGTGGTTTGGCGTTGAAATGGGGGAGGGGGCAAAAGCTCATTTGGACAAAGTTTTTTTCACTGAAGATTCATCCAGTTGTACACCAAATAATTACACAAGGCACAGGGAGCAAAAAAAAAAAAATGCATGTATGTAAAATGTAGCAAAGAAATCCACAAGGATGAGGATTGTCTCACATGAACATTTTTTTCAGGACTGACTTAAAAGCTGAAAATTTGACTGGGTTATGCCTGTTAAGGGCATCATTGTTACGTTTACAACATGCATTTTGGGTCCATTTGAAGCAAATGCAAGGAAATGTTTTTGCCACGATGACAAAGTGGGAGAGCGAAGCTTGGAAATGAAAAAAAAATCATGACTAATTCGCCTTTATATAACGGAAGAAGCCATGATTTTGTGAGACATGAAAAAGCAAAAGTCAAACACAGCTTTTTTTTTTTTTGCTTTCTTTTTTAATCAAATTTCTTGTTCCTGTTGTTGTTTTTTTTTTTTAAATGGTTGTGAACTAAATCGTAACATACATGTCGTGTATAATGCTTTTGTTATGTACATAAGAGTAATAAAAGAATGTAATGAATAGTATTTGAATTTTATTTACAAGTTTGTTGTCAAAACAAATGGAAAATCAAGAAAACTGCTGAAAAAAAAAGAAAGTACAAAGTACATAATAATGAATTGAGCTTTCAGAGTAAAATACATTTAATAACAATAACAACATAATGATTAACTTTCTGTCTGACATCAAGCACTTGAGAATGCAGTTTCTTTCAACAAACTGGCTCATAAATTATGTCCCTTAAAATTTTGAACAAACCCCTTTCCACATTTCATACTGAATCTTATTGAAAACAAATATCAATCTTCAAATGGTCAGGACATATGAAAAGTTTTCATGACACTACAGAAAATTTCATTCACTTCTACAGCTGTGTTGTGGGTGTGTGTTTATACAGTTACATGTAAATATCATCACCGTTCCCTAAGACTGTAATAACTCAAAAATTTGAAATATCAATTTTTATACATGTTCAACTGCAGTCAAGGATGCATTGAATGATCTTGGTTCTAGACTCCAAAGCCGAAAAATAATCGTATAGTTAACTTTCAAAAAGTTGTCATCTATATACCAGTAGTGCTATATTGAAAAGTTTTAACTTCTCCTGAAAAGTAGTCAAAACCAGTTACTACAGTTATAGAGCATGGTGACGGTATTATGTTTTGATATGGTAAGAAGTGAAATTTTTCCTGGCACAAATTAAAATTTTCCTCAGCATGGAATGATTCACAGCAGGGCCAAAATTTTGCCTTAGGCTGAGGCCTCAAGCCTTGTGAAATAAAGATCTTCACAAAGATTGGGTGCTATTGCTTAGTAAATGAAAAAAAGAGAGTAGTGCTTTTGGATGAGTATCTCATGGAAGATACACTGTATATATGTGGTTGTAAGTGTTGCCTTTGGTGAAAATAGCAGTGCTCTACTATCAAACGACAGGCGGCCTAAATCGTTAGTATTTTGATGATAAATACCACAGACTGTTTCTGCCCATCTAACTTGGATTTTGGAAAAACATCATAAAATTTAGCCTCTCTACGTACATGTGGACAGTACATCATCACTGCCATTCTATATATTAAATTATAATAGTAGACGTCCGAAGTGCTGCACTTTCAATCACTTCATCCATTTCATGCAATTTAAACATTTGCAAGCCAACTTCTCATCACTTTTTGGTTCCTCCTGTAAAAATTTTATAATGGGAGTTAGGAGGACAGAAACTGAGTGACAAAATATGGGGGCAAACCACTGGGTGGTGTGAGATCTCTGTGTAGTTGCATATTTGTGTATTACATACATGTACATTGTTTGACCAAGTACTTCCACTCTGGATTTTTGTATTTAACCATGAATTCCCCAAGGTCTGCTCAAGGGCCACAAAACCCAAACTTAAACTCGGCTATCCCAGCACAAAGGGAATAGCTGTAAACAATTTAGAGACCTTCGTAAAAACTGCCATTACACGCTCAAATCTACTTCAATCACCCTCCCAAAAATATTTTCACAAAGAGAAACAAGTCACCTTTCTGATGGTATCAAATTTAATTAATTTCATGTCCAACAAGGTGGTTAAAAAAATTAAAGAAAATAGAAAAACAGCAAAAAATACTATTTTTACATAAAAAATTCACAGTATGCTTCACTGCTGTCGTATTTCTATTCAGTAAAAGGAAAGAAAGTAAAAATTTTTAAGCTTCCAGTTATCATAGCCATGGCTATTCAGACCCAATTATAATGCTCAGACGTATACCTAGATATGTAGCGGGCAAGAAGGACGAAGTCGGTAGTGGGCAAGGGGGTGGGGTACAGGAAGTTAGTGGTAAAACTACTGCAGACATGTCTACGTGTGGTATTTTGATAATCATTCCCAAACCTGAGTCACAAACAATCTTTTTTAATGTTGAGCAAGTCTAAAGCTTTACAAAAACAAGGTATAAATGCATGACATTCAAAGAAAGAATGGATTAAGAGACCTGAATGCACAGCAGCTAAGGAGAAAGATGAATCACTAAGAACTATGAACATATTTTGCTGGTTTAATCAGATCATGACAAAAGATGTACAGAAAAAGGCACTGAATTTAGACAAATATATTTATAAAAAACCTAAATAAAGATAGGTTCGGAATGTCTAATTTTTTACAATCAAGAAAACGCTGGTATATACACATGGATATGTATTTTATATATTTGTTCCACTCATCAACAGTTAAATTCTTTCTTTCACCAGGGATTATGCAGCGACTATGACATCCAAAGACAATTTAAAAATCAGTACCGGTACTAGTTCATATTTGTACTTCATAATCTACGAACAAAAAAAAACAGAATGCACGGAGACTAATCAATGAACAGTACATACGTTTTGTTTCACTGGTAATGAAAAAGTAGTAATTTTCGGGAATGTTCTTATTTTAAATGTGCAGTACCAATTCACAATGTCTTGCAAACTGTTTGAAGAGACAATCTGTTTAGTTTACAAAAGTACAAATAAAGTAGAAACATGTCAGTTATTCACATATACCGCTAAAGAGTTGCATCTATCTTTCACTGCCTGCTTACACAGTGAAAGTACACAAATTCTAGCAGCAAGTGCATTTGAGGTGCTTCTATTCAACAGAGTTTCTTTTGCTCAGTGTCCTGTGCTGATTCCATACCTAGCAGTTTTGGGATGGAAACATGTCTAAATGTAAATGCAAGGCCATGAAAACAAAGATCACAGAAAAGCTGTAAAAATCTGAAACTAGCAAATGGCAATGTATCCCTCACAATTACTGAAGAACAACTGTTAAAGACAATTTGTAAGAGACTGAGAAAAATAAACTACATGTAAAAATCCTGCAGCTGCAGTGATCTATGATGTATTGTAAAAGGCATTTTCCAGTAAACAACCATCAATAATGGTACTGTGAAAGATGCCAGCCTACATTTCATTACATGGATTATATCTATACTAATAAAAGAGAAACTTTACGACATTGCGCGCGCCTCTGTCGCTACTCCTCCGTTAATGTTGATTCTATGGCCTTCAAATTTTACACAGTGCTTAGTATAGTCTGTGGTCGTGTCGCCGGCACATAAAATTTAAATATATTTGAGAAATAACAGAACGTTTGTATTAGTTTCTAGGTTGCGACACATTGGCGTTCGTTCTATTTTTTCGGCAAATTAATCTAACTAAGATTGGTTCCGGTATAGACTGTATCACACTCACAAAACAACTTCCGGTTAGGACTGGTTTGAATGATGAGATTGAGTTCTAAGACTATCAAGTATGAAACGTTGTATGTGTGTTCTCAATATGCCTAGACTAGGAAAAAGATCGAGTCTGGAATTGGGAGATTGACGCTGCAGGGCCAAAAGTACAGGTTTGTGTTTTCAATAATTATGCCTAGGCAAATATTATAATATTTCTTTTCCATTAACACAATATGACATTATCACTTCCTGCGATGTGCAAACAAACTAACCCGTGCGCAAATCATAGCCATTTGACGGGTGCTGGCGGGACGCGCAGGACGGCAACGCGCAAAGGCAGAGCAGTAAAACGTATCTAAAACAAAAAGGTAAAAGAACAGGCAAAATGAAGCAGGTCCATAATAATCAGCCAGAACTGAAACTAATAAATCAATTTATCCCGGGCAGGGCCGGGAACTCAGCTAGTATTATATATCTCTCAAAAAAAGTGTATGGAGGCTTCACCCCTATGGAATGTCCATTTCTTGGGCCCTACACATGAAATATATTTTCTGTTGATTAATAAAAGTGAAACCTTACGACAATTGCAGCGCGCCTTTCGCTACTCCTCCGTTAATGCTGATTCGGTGGCCATCAGATTTTATACAGCGCTTAGTATAGACCGTGGTCGTATCCCCGGCACAGAAAATAAAAAAATAATTAACAACTCGCAGAACGTCTGTATTAGTTTCTAGGTTGTGACACATTGGCGTTCGGTCTATTTTTTCGGCAAATGTACGTAATTGAGGTTGGTTCCGGTGTCTGTATCACACTCACAAAACAATTTCGGTTAGGACTGGTTTGAATGATAAGATTGAGTTCTAAGGCTATGAAGTATGAAACTGCGTGTTCTCAATGTGCTTCGACTAGGAAAAAGAATGGGTCTGGAATTGGGAGATTGACGCTGCAGGGCCAAAAGTACAGGTTTTGTTTTCAATATGCCTAGGAAAATATTATAGTATTTCTTTTCCATTAACACATGGCGTTATCACTTCCTGCGATGTGCAAACAAACTAACCCGTGCGCAAATCATAGCCATAATTTGACGGGTGCTGGCGGGACGCGCAGGACGTCAGTGCGCAAAGGGAGAGCACTAAAACGTATCTAAAAACAAACAAGCAAACAAAAATAAAATAAAGCTAAAGGAACAGGCAAAATGAAGCAGGTCCATAATAATCACCCAGAACTGAAACTAATAAATCGATTTATCTCAGGCAGGGCCGGGAACTCAGCTAGTATCATATAAACAGGTTGATATGTATTCTTAATGACACTGTGATCAAAACCATTAAAATTTAATGACCATCCCAATTTACATTCAATGTAGTCAATAAAAAAAGACAACAACAGCTCAACAGACAAAGGTATAGTATTTACAGCCAGAACATTAACTGCAGAGTAAAATTAAAGAACAAAAATCATCGGTCAGGCAAGGCATACGCATGCCACTTGGTATCGTTTTGTTCTTGTGCCTTTGTTACATTGTACATCATGCACCTGTCAAACTCTGCAATGTGACCGTGGCTCACATGTGAGCGCTTCTCCATATATTCACCTAGATTTGATAAAATTCATCACAACTGTAGCACAAGAAAGTCACACGTACATGCCTGACCTCACTGATGAAAGCAATCTCTCTTCTGTGCTTCTTTTCTCTCATAATACATGTAGCTCTTTCAAACCCATGACAAACTCAGACAAAAAAAAAAAACATTCTTCTGGCATGACGGACAAAGGTGCTACAGGAAGAACATATTCTGCTGTCGCAGAACACATGAAATCAGCCATATATGCTCACACCGTTCCTTGAAAACTTTTGCCTTTGCGTTTGAGCACATTCTGATTTTGAAAGAGCTTCACATGTAAAGACCAAGTGGAAAAATAAACTGGTTAATAGCTGTTTGCTGCATCAAAATAAATATTTCAAAAGGCCAATGCATCGGTCAGCTGTTGGAACCTCCTCAAAACTACACTCAGAACCTGTTGTTAGGGGACCGTACTATCTTATTAAAAAAAAATGGTGGCAGGAGTAATTCATTGTGGTACAATTTTGGCCCTTCTTTTGCTCGACGCTACAGCCTAAATGACAGTTTCAACAAAAATTTAATTTATTAATTAATTTTCTCAAGTGTCAACTACACCAGCCCAATCGCTGTTGTATCGACCAATGTGTTGATTCAAGTTTCAGGTACTTATAAATAAGAACTTGTAAAAATGTAAAATACAGTCATCTTTGTTTTGGCTCCCTGTAGTAAGCCCACCGTACCGGAAATGATGTATTAATACGCGTTCAATTCGGTGCGCGAAGTTTCCCTACCAGAAATGAGTGTGTTGTGCTCTGGTGCACACGAAATCTGTAGTAACACTGTAGAATGTGGGAAGCTTTCTAGACCAAAGAGAGTGAGAAAGAGAGAACGGTGGGATCACAGGTTTTATCTGCCGGGAACCTCATCTAGTTTCACAGAAAACTATAGCTGAGCAGTGAACACAACTCAGTATTTTCTCTATTTTGCTTTGTAAAATTTAGAGCCCCAGAGTCTAGTTTTAACAAGGTTCCAACAGCCAGTCAACACATTGTTTAGTTACGTTTTGCAAACAGAAATCGTAGTCATACAAAAATTTGTTTCTTATCATGCATTTGCAAATTCACTATGGTCAACCTACAGATTGTTCCTTGTTTTCCAAGTGAGTTTTTTCCGTAATGACCCTCCACTCTAAAATGTCACGTATATTTCACCCTCATATGTTTCGTCCATGTAACAAAGATCCCAGTGAGTAATATAGCAAAATCTCAAAAGGTCATTCTGCATTTTGAATATGATTCAGCTACATTCATGAAATAAGACACATTATCTAAAAATATTGCTACAAACCGATGTGAAGTATTTAACAACTACTTATCTAGATGTTTGCATGTATCAGCCCTGACAAAAGGCAAAATTATTTAATCTGCACATCAAATCATGCATCCATATTTAATATCAGTGTTATGCAGGAATGACAATACTGGATATTTGTGTTGAGACATATTATGATCATATTAATATGCCCATCAACACATCAATTTAAATTTACAGCATTCATACAAGGCATCCAACTAAAGCACAATAGATGAGGAACTCACGGTATGAAATTAAATTTACTTTTAACTTTAAAATTGGAGAGTTCATTTTCTAAAAAAAAAAAATTGATTATACTTATATATGTCCACTAAATATTGAAAAATGTACATGCAAACAAAAAAAAACATGACTTTCAGTCACAAAATTTACAAGACTTGCCAAAATAATTGGCAAATTGCTGAATGCAGTTGCAAAGTCTCTGGGTCAACTCTGTCAATGGTCCCCCCTCTAAGGGTTTAAACCGAACAATAAGAGACAAATCCTCACATTAAGCCATGGCACTTTGACCACAGTTTCTGCACTCATGCCTAAGGTATTGGATGCTTCCACACAGGAAATATTCAAAGATTTAACTTATTGTCTTTTCAGATGAGCTTTTTTCAAAAAGATCCAAAATTCTTAGGACAGCAAGACTACAGGAAATCTCTACAGGAAGAAATTCCTCATCAAAGAAGTGTTTTAGCCTTAATATCTCTATGCGCTATGGGAGACATGCCACACTCAATCATGAGCCTGTTCTCCTGCAGTCTTTTGGATAATACACTGTAGTTGCATTTGAACCTTTAATATTTAGTCACCCACATCATAGGCCTGAATGGTAATTAGCCAGTTGTTGCCTGACAACAATTTGTTAGACAAGTTTCTTTCATGCTTTAGTGACAAGAACTTCAACCCACTGCAGTAAACTTGTTTAAACCAACAGGCCAAAATCAGACCTACCCACTGAAAAGTTTTGCCTTCTTCCCTTTCAGATTTCTAGTGCCATCTATTCCAATGTAAAAATATTTACAATAAAACATGGTACTTACAAATCACTATTCATTGGAACTACCAAAAAAAAATAATTCTTTTAATTTATTTTTAATTTATTAAACTAGTCTATAAGATTTCTTGAATGTTCAGACATAAAGATTGGGAACTACTGATAGGAAAATTCCCTGATCTTTGGACATAAGGTATCACCGCCAATTACAACACTGACACATTAGATAAGTCAAAGAATAATTAGCATAGAACAGACTGTAAAGATAACAAAGCTGAGGATATACAACATATGATATGGAATGTAATCTTCCAGAAAATAACACTGCTGCCCAAAGCTCTGGAATGTAACTTTTCTTTCACTATTACAAGGTATATTTCATTTAAAAGTTGCTATCCGCCTAATGCATTCATACAATAACTGACAACACTACAGAGACATAAGTTCAGCAAGAAGGGAGACCAGTCTTACCCAAATGAGCAAAACATTAGCAGGCCTGTAAACTGTATCACTCATAAACAAAATACACGTATCTTCATCCTGACAAAAAAAAAACAACAATTAAACATACACTGTCAATTTCTAACCTTGAGAAAAGGTTCGCCACTTTTTAAAAATTTCAGACTCACCTCTTCATACTCTTGTAAATATTCCATGTGGCACAATTATGTATTTAATATAAACATCCACGTGAAAGAAACACAGAGACTGAATTGCATTAAATGAGAAGAGAATTCAATGGCCTGTTAAAATAGGGTTCTATGAAAAAGAACATCGGATAAATTTTTAAAATGTATATTAATAAAGCTATAATAAATCGTCACAAAAGCGGTCACTAAAAATCTTGGTATATTATCATTACAAAAAAGAATATTTTAAAAGTGTAACTAAATATTTTGAAGTCCCTTTTCATTTCGAAGCAATTTATAAAAATTGCAGTCCTTCCACAATGTAATGAACTTTTGCAATGTGAACGGCGTTTCTCAAGATAAGCTGGACAGTACAGTTATATTTTCAAGCTCCTTAGTGCTCCTCAATAACATAATTATGTGGTCAAAACAGAGTAGGAGACCTCATTTCTGCAAGAGACGTCCTTAGTAAACAGTTTCAAAGGCGCCAGAAATATTGGTTTCTTCACAGGTGTCTCAAATTTTTAGATCATCACACCTTAAAACCTTGGCTTTCTTTTTCTTACTCTAACATTTCATGGTCATATTTAAAATTAACTAATTTATTTTGCCGACTGCCTCATAACAATGAATTGTACAAAGGAGTAACCTTTATATGTTACACCCTACACCTGCTATTCACATAAGGACAACTATTCACGTAGGGACATGACATCTGTATCAAAAGTACAGTGTGCAAATCTTTAAGAACCTTCATTATTTTTCAAAGGCTTTTGCTGCCTGACAAATTTTACACGTTACATGTTTTTATTGCATTGGTCTTTAGGTTTTCACACATTTTCCATAACTGAAGTACAAGTACAACATATCTATTGTAGTTTACGAATCCCTGTTGCAAGTCTCCACTTGATTCATCTTCTCATGTATTCTACACCAGTGTCCAGCCTGAGCTCAGGTTCCTCCAGCCGAGCCCCTCCAGATCTCTGGCTGCTGACAGCACTAGCGGGGGAATTGCTGCGTGCGTCCAGAGGGGTGTAACCGCGGCGCACCAGATACGAGTACACAGGCGGGTCTGTGGGCTGGATCTGGGGTCTTGACGGTGCTGGATGGGATTGTTCTGCATGGTAACCTGGCGGTGGGAAATTAGGAACCATCTGAACAGGTTGCATGGCTGGTGGGCCTGCCATGATCGGCACAAACTGTCCCGGGGGATAGGCCCCATAAGGCATGGGCTGCATTTGAGGCTGTGGATGCTGCGGTTGTATTTGATGCTGCCTAGGTTGACGTGAGCTGGAGGGCTCACTATCATCACTTGAACGCCTACGTCGGGATTTCTGGGGTTTGGATTTCGGTTTTCGGGCTCTGGCCCCACGTCCACGATGTGAGTGATCATCACTTCCGCTCTCTTCCTCCGACTCAGTTTCTGATGCTGTTCTGGAAGTTCTTGATGATCTGTGAGATCTTTCATCCTCTGATGACAGGGGTCGCTTCTTCACTGAATTGTCACTAGATGTATTTGATTCTTCGTCAGATGAATGATCAGATGCCCCGTCACTTACAGCCTCTTCATAGGAAGGGGGACGTCGATCTCTGCGGTTATGTGTTCTCACTCGTGGTGTGATTACTTTCTCGACAAAGTGATCTGGATCATCTACTTCCTCTGTGTACGAAGCATTGCTACTTTCAAACCTCTGCCTTGGCTTCTCTTTCTCCTCATTCATCAGCCTCCTCGTCTGGAATCTGTCCTCTGAAACATGAAAATAAGAAAAGCAAATAAGAACATGTGAACTTCATGATAAAGCCATGTGCATTTACCAACAGGCTGAAGTCAAAATATCAGCCCATTTTGTTTAATTCAATAATGCTAAGGTTAATCTTAGAGTTTTGGGGTATATTTATTCTAACTTAAAAAAAAAATAATACTACAATGTTGAATACATAATACATCAAGTAAATCTACAGCACTCTACTCAAATGCACTTTTGTGATGCAAACAAAAATGAAGCAAATGCCATGATACATGTAGGCTAAGCAGTGTGAGCCAAACAGAAAAGGAACAAACAAGTGCAGCTGCATTAAATCTTTGAAGAACCAAAATCACAGATGTTTACATAAAAATCAATAGCAACTCAATCAAATAAACAAAACAAGCTGTTGTGGAAAATAATACAGCAAATAAATTGAGATGTATGCATGTTTGGACTACTGAGAGACTTTAATCTATGCATCAAAAGAGATATAAATGTCACCTGTGAATATTTCACTCAATTCACCAACATCCTAATCAAACAAAGTCAGATAACATTAGCAATGATTTACACCACTCTAGAAATAACAATGTGAATTATGTGAATTACAGAAATGAGTCTGAGAGGATGACTGAACAACTGATTTCTTAACTTATCCAAGCATCAAAAGTTTCAAGGGTTATAAAGGACATCATTTCATGTCAATACCCTGCATTTGATTTAAGCAAAACAACTCGACAGACTTAGTACGTAGTTTTAGAATGGTGCAAGTTTCATAGCATAAGGGGTATTATGCCTTATTTCATTTTGTCAAATTCTGATACAATGAATAGTATTCTCACCCATATATAGGTTACAGGTTATACTCTGAGTGAAAGTTTAGTCTTTTCCTGCAATATATGATCCTCATGCACCACTGACTTCATTGTTAACATTGTAGTTAACACAGTTAAAAGGTTATAGAAATTTTTCATTTATTAGTCTTAAAAACAAAACTGTCCAGACTGAAAAGACACCAAACCAATTAAGCTGAACCAAACATGAAAAATAATAAACAGTGCACTCTGGTACTGGCAGAAATGGCGTGTAACCACAGACTGAGAAACACTTAACACTCTGAATACATAGCACGTGCTGCATGTATGGAAGAGAACAAGCTTATGCACAGAAGGCCTCCAGGCAGTTGCCACAGCATGCATCATTAACTTTGAGTGATGTTTTCAACCCAAGCTAACTCATGCTCTGGGTTCTACATCAAATTATAATGGCACATAAGAACTATGCTTGTGTTCATTCATACATGGGAAACAAAAATCTTGACCAGCTTACACCAGAAGTGAACCGGCTTTCTTTCAACTTTCGGCCCTGCTAATGTTGTGACATTTACAGGACTTATTATACAACATAACCACTGAAACAATATGAGAGATATAATCATGGATGTCTGAATGGTAATTCAGCGGCAGTTCTTGGTTGACAGCTTTGCATTACACTTGAAGATAAAGTTCCTTATCAGGTTCAAACTCTGAGCACTCAATGTTCTCTTCCTTTTAAAACCAGTAAGTCTAAATATCAAAACAAACACACAAACATGGAAATGTCTCACAGTAGACCTATGCTATTTGTAATATGCTTCATTCTGATAAGTAAAGCTCTGGTTGATAATCCAAGTGCAGTAGATTAGTCAGCGCTATTAAAAGTGTGCAGTAATTTAACTCGACAGCATCTGAGAGCATTATGCACCCTCTGCTGCATTTCACATTAATTTGTTCATTATGACTTAAAATTTAAAGTTAAAAAAAGATGTATATTATATACTACATATGAGGCACAGTAAAGGTTAACATTGATTCTTTTTTTCAATTTTCTGTAACTACATGTATTATTAAACTATTATTTATACAAAGAGTATCTTAAACAGATGAACTTCACCATGCCATGGTGTTCCCAAATGATGATGAATTGTAAGTTTACTCCACTGAATAAAGTAGCCATTAATTGGTATCCTAACAACAGTGTACTGTACAAATTCTGTGTAATGGAATTCTTTAAAGTTAGAGTTAATACAGCATAATTCATAGTCACTCAAGTCCCCTCTTGCAATAATTCAACACAAATCCGTAGGAAATCTGTTTTGTGAGTTAGTAAAGGAAAGGGGATAGAGATACAAAGAAAAGAAAAGTGTTGTTATCGTGCAACTAACAGCCCCAACTGGATGAATGTATATGCTGAACCTCTCTGATACGTCAACAGAAAATATCCTAATTAATTCATGAAAATGCACCCCATCACCTTCCGACCAGAAAGGATAAATTGAAAGTAAGAAAAAAACAAAACTCAGTTCCTATCAGATGGCAAACTGTCGGTGTTTCGGAGCGTCATATTTTCATACTTTTAAAACAAAAACAAAAACAAAAGTCAGACTAATTCATGATTTTCGTTTCGTCACCTTGCCCTAAAACAGTAGTAATCGGTTTTTGGCTGCTTTTCCAGAGAAATAAAAAACTGTTTTGAGTCAGCACAACTGGTCTAGTTATGATGAATTTTTGAAAGTTTGCTATTTGTTCACTTTCCAGCTTAGGAATCAACAACTAAGATCATCTGATGTGACTTTAAATACAGTTGAATATGCATAAAAATCCATTTTTCAAAATTTTGAGTAAGTAGTCTTAGGGAACATTGACAATTTATACTCTTGAAAAATGCAATTTATTGAAGCTTTGCAATTACTTTATTCCAATGTGCCACAGTCCTGAGGTTCTGACAAAAAAATAACTGGACAACTATTACTTTTCACAATGCGTGAAGTAGATGTTGAAAGCTGCATCAATTATGGATATATTCATATGAAATGACTATATTTTCTAGGACTGTAAAAGACCTGCCAACTCTTCAGCTTTTGATGGAATTGTTGTGAACTTTTTGCCTCTGTTTCCACCAACATTTCATTCAACATTTGCCACTCTAACAAAAATTAGTCTTTGTGGCCAATGAAGAGGAAACACGGCTAAAAACTATAATGAATCAGTGGTAAAAAACTAACAATTCTGCCAAAAGCAGAGGATTGGAAGGTCTGGAGTTTTCGTGAAAAAAAATTGTAAAAAGACGGGACAACAATGTTACATATGAGCTGGCGTTAAGAAATGACACACTGAAAGAAAATATGCAACTCGCCATTATAATATGCATCCCTTTCACCGTCTTCACTGGGCGGTGCAGTTTTGCGGGAATGGGGGTACGTGCTGCTACGGTAGCTGGGTGGAGGGCGGGTTGGCTGCATTTCCATGGACCAGACTTGTGATGGTGGGGGCATCTGACCCTCAAAGTTGGCACCTGAAAATTGATAATGGTAGCTCAACCTGCAAGTTGCCGTGAGAAGACCTAGAAATCTCCCTGCAGCAGTGAATAGATTTGGGGACAAAACTTTGCTAAAAAGTTTTGAAACCCTTTCAGTGCCACAGCCCTGGGACATAATGGTAAATTATGTATCCAAAAATCACTCCTGAAACTCATGGAAAAAGAAATTATAATGAACTCGTTCGTATTCGCTTAATACTTTATCTCAGATCCACCCTACACCCAACTGACCGCTATAGCAGTCTTGACACACAAAATTAGGAAAATGCCAGTGACCGCTGTGAAGGTCTGTGACACGGAAAGGGCTTAAATAGAAGCACAGTGTCTCTGGTGTTATTAGGCCCAACAGCATCATGTTTGAGACCCTAATGAAACAAATATCTCAGTGGCTTCAGCGTCACGGTGTCAGCCCAGCCAGGAACTCTAAGGAAATCCAACACAGAGGATTGATGTCAAGTTTGCAACTGCATATAGAAATGACATCATTCCTACCTAGATCCACTGGTTACAACATCACACCGATCTTAATATGACATAGGGAACCTGCCCTCAAGGTGATCCTACCAATCTACATAATAAGAGAATAAGGAAATAAGAGATACAAAATTGTTTTGTCTATAACAGTTTTTCACTGTGAACTTTCAACAATTTGAGATATCAAAGATTGCGTGAACAGCTGTAGGAATTTTGACAATTGTTAACACTGCATTTGAAGGTGTTAATGAAGTGAGCAAACCTCCTGAAAAATTAATTATGCCAAAAATTTAGAAAACGAAACACCAAATAGAAAAAAACTGTCAAATTGAGGTATACTCCCTTGTATGTTAAATCCCAAAATAAGATAGAAAAATCAATGAGAAAAAGACAACATAGGGGAGAATATATATGGAAAATAGTAATAATTGTAACTACGAAGATAATAAAGCGTCAAATTACATTTTCCATACATATTTTCTGAAGGCCAGCATCTATGCTTCCAGATAAGCCTCCTTTGAATTCCTACTAAATGTTAATTAATCATTTTTTGAAATCAAAATCTATTAAGCCCAGCCAATTTTAGTGGGGGGTGTGTTTGTAACAAATGTCACCTAGGTCTTTCATAAGTAAAGTTTACATATATCTACTTATCTTAAACTGTCTAATCAAACAAGGGAACCACATATATGAGAAAAAATGCACCCACAACACTCGCAGTGTCTGTCGGTTTTTTAATAAATCAGCCATTTCAGAAGGCGCAACTTCTCTGCATCATACCCTCTCTAATTTGTTTCATTTTTGGTCTTTCAATGATATAAGAGAAACATGGAAAGAATTTATGACTCAAAGACTTCTGAAGGATGAAATTGCATGTCCTCATTATTATAATGATGACCACAAAACCTGTGGATAATGCACTGATAATAATACTTGTATAGCATGCACCAAATCTTATAAAGATAAAGATCTTAAATCTTGAACAGACATCCTCTCAAACTGCTCATGGAGACTTCAATATATCAAAATCAGCAAACAATATATTAAAGAAAGTAATGAATGTGAAAGGTATCATACATGTAACTGGTGAAACTGTTTATGCAAAAAATGTATAAAGATATGACCATGTTCCTTTTTGTTTTCTCACTAAAGTCTTCCGATAGGATCATTTGTAGTTTGTAATTATTAATTCACTGACTACCTTTGCCACAACAGTTGCAGTAAAATCATTGTCAAAATATGGCAAAAAGAAAAAGTTGGATGCAGCAAAATTTTTTCATTTGTTCAACTGTTTTATTGGTTCAATTCTCCATCGTGTTACATCTTTTTGCCAGATAATAACCCACAGGCTCAGTTCGTATTCCCTTTTCTTTTGCATTTTATTGTATTGTTTCTGTATTATTTCCTACGTGATGTTTTGCTACATACTTTTCCTTTTTTGCCACATTTTGATCTTGCTTCAAGCCTTGCTGTGACCCCACAGATTTTCTGTGGTTTTTATAATACTCCATAAATAAAAATCATTGTGCATTTTTACCGCAAGTCCTGCCATGTCCAACTTCATAATTTTTTTTTTGCGCATTAGTACTGAAGCACGATAAATAAGCCTAATTAATAGTGTAACATTTACCATCCTGTGCAAAGTTGCAAAGTCATAACAGGATAAATAGGAGGCGAGCTATGACAATTTTACAACCACCGATAATGTCAATATCCGCTGCGGTGTTGCACAACTTCTTTGACAAATTCAGTGCCAAATAAGACCCAATAATAAAAGTTTCTTTAAAGAGTGGGATATTGTTTACTATGTTACAAAACCACTCTCCAAACTTCATTTTGTGTTAATTAACAAAGGTGCTGTGATTTTTTTTTTAAATACCCTTGAACTCACTGCGCTGGTCCACAGGTGACATTACTAGGTAAAATGGCTGGAAGTCAGTGAGTTAAAATGAACATCAATGGCATGAAGACTGTTACAGACAGGCAAACATTAGTATGAGGATTGCATTATATGGTCATGCAATGCAAACATCTGTGATTCAGTTTAAACCACAATAAATCGATTGGGCCTGAAGTCATCCAAAGTTATTCTAGACACATGGTAGCCCAATTCGACGGGCCGATTAGTTGGACGGTGATGTCATGACACTGAGTTTCAATGAGACAAAAAACTGATAGCTGGTGCGCTAGGTCTCGTGTGGTGTCGTGTGTGGAGTTTGTAGCACAATATAGAATAACGCAAATCCTTCTGTAAGAGTTAATATTTAATATGACACACATAAGTCTACATGTGAATATGATGGCTGATGTCTTTGCATGGACACAGGTTACACAGGGAAACAGTTTCACATAAACTTGGACACTGTACAGATAGGCATTGCACAGTTAGACGTCTACTACACCGACTGACCAAACTCCCAAATATATAGTTAAACAAGGACATAGACTATGAACTCGCTTTCTCATGATGTAGCATCCAGCGACCCTAGGACAGGTGGAAAGGAGACAAAAGACAAGGTTAATGGCGAGCACATAAATATGCCACTGTCACTGCGTGTGTGGTCCTCAAGACATGAGACCGACATAACATCTCACTGAAACTCAATGTCATAACGTCACCATCCAACTAGCCGGCCAATCAAAATCAGCTAGTGGGACCTAGACTTACAGTGACCTTCATGCAGCCCCGTTCTCCTACTAACAAACTGGTACATGTTTAAGATTTTTGTCAGGTAGAGCCTTCTTAAGGCGCAGGGGTAGGGAAGGAAGGAAGTGTATTTCATGACATTCTTTTTTCTTTTTCACTTCTATGGCTGAAGTTTTACATGGGATGAAACGGTCATGCAAAAGGTGGCAGATAATAGCGGTGTAAGAGGGTTCACAAACTCATGTTATCTGATTTCCAAAGCTAAGATTTTACACTGAAATTTTTGAAGTTCTTTTTGTAAAGTGTACAAAGACAAAGGTGGATCATAATCTAGGTGTACAAATTCATGAGCATTTACAGCACTGTTTTCACATAAGACAATGCTGCACTTGACAATTTCATGGCTGACAGAACTTATTATAATATACATATGTTTGAATAAGCAAATATGTTTATACTCTGAATCATCCAATTTTATCTGAATGAAAGAAGGTATTGAATAATCATATGATTATAAAATGCTATCAATCAATGACACTTAATTATGTCCTGTATAACATTTCTTTTCAAGAGCCCAAGAAAATCTGGAGCATACAATGACATCAACAACTTTCTGAATTGTTTTGGACTCGAAACGGTCACTTTTTCTGAAATGAATTTGTTTAACCGAGATTGCAAATTCAAATTGACATCAAGCCACAAAGTTTCCTTACCTGTCTTTATGGTAGCAAGCTGATGAGTCTCCCATTTTTTGCTACGGCCCTTGAATTTGCGGTCGAAGTAGATTATAATGACAATGCAGATGATGAGAATGAGGACATAGAATCCACCTATCATTCCTACTATGGCTTCCTGTGGGAACTTGTCAAAGGCAAATAGGTCCTGCGTTCCATACGGGTCTCCAGGAACAGTACCACCTGGCAATCAAAGATTCACAAATGCCAATATTACTCAAACGTGTATTTCTAAATCAGGTTTTTTTTTAACCTTATTTTGTTTCCAGCCCTCTCTCAAAGCTCTGAATAATGAACTGACACAACTTCCTCCTACCCCATAAAAATAAAAAAAAGAATTCAATACTGCACTAATTTGCTCTCTCTTTCTCTCAATCACTCACTCACACATACACTCATAAATATACACACATACACTTACGCTGGCATGCACGTGCACAAACACATATACAGGTAGAGAGATAAAGAAAAGAACAGGCAGGTAGGCAGACAGAGTGACAGACAGGCAGATATAATAAGACACTGTGAAATATCTACTAAAAATGCATCCATATTTGAAACTATTCCACTTAAACGCACAAAATGATGAAATATGATGTTTTTTCCCAGCAAATTTTAATATGAAGAATGAAGAAACAAACTATACAACAAATAATCACGGTAATGTACATAAAATGGCATAGTGTACATTATTACAAAGGGACATTCAGCAAAAAGCCAATGCATGTAAAATTCACATATAATCATTGAATAAACATCAAAATAGAAACATATGATGGGCCATTAAAAACAAAGAAAATTGGCACAATATATCGTTTAAAAGAAAATCGGCACAATACGTCGTTAACTCTTTCAGGACATGAAAAATACGTTTGGACGTATAGCAAATTTATCAGCGTTAGGACAGGGTCACTTATTTGTATATATACTCCATGTTTATTTACAAAGCATTGTCGGCCTGAGTGAGAGGTGACTTGACAGGTGGGCGTGCAGTAACAGACAAAGAATATGTCTGACTCGCTACACTCTGTACTGCAGCCACTCCCACAATTTGCCTTATGCACTCAGAATTAATTCTCTCGCTATAGCAAAGGTTGTGATTATCGACTGCCGTTATTCAAGTATTTTAATATACACCTTATATAGTAGAAAAAACGGGGATTTAAAATGTTCTCGCTATAGGCAAAGTTCTCGTTATAAGCAGTGTTGTTAAACATGATGGTCCACTGTATCTGTCTTCCCTCCAATTCCAAAACAACTAATTCCAATATCGCCGCTAAAGTCACATGACCACTTCAAGGGGAGTAACTCTTGTATTTTTTTGCGGTTCATGTTATCCTCTTATCATAAAACACTAAAGGTTTTTAAAAAATCTGAATTTAAAAAATTGACATTGAGGTAATATATTCTGTGGATTTGCCCTTTGGAGGTTTGAAAAAGTGGTGAAGTATTTTTTTGGGTTTGCTCCATGTCACTAATTTTGCTCCCTGGTCGTTTCTTTTCCATGAACACTTGACCTTATCATTTCCTGCGATGTGTTCACTACTAAACACATTGTTCAATCTGATGGGATGCCCTAGTTTATTAAATGCAGAAATGAGTATAAAAAGATTTACATCTAAAAACAAACAAACAAAAACAACAACAAAATAAACCAAAAGGAACAAGAAAGGTGAACCCAATCCATCATAATCACTCAGAATTGAAACCATAACTAGATTTAACCCAGGCTGAGCTAGGCATCTTGGCAAGTCTTATTAATAAAAATGTATCCACCATCATCATTACGATTTCCAATCAACCATAAAAATTATTTATAAACAGGGCCTTTCCTTAGTAACTGAGAGGACATGTTAAACTTACCTCTGATTGGCGTGACTTTAATTTCAATGTCAAACTCATAGTTTTCGGTGTTCTGGCGACTCATCACAAATGTACCTGTATCCCCAGATGTTTGGAACCTCCGTCTGTTTGTATTGGTAGATGAGCGACAGTCATATGATCTCTGCAGAAAAGCATTAAGATGAATTAAAATTACACCACATGACTAAGAAGAACTAAAATTACACCACTTGGTTATGTTGCCAGTCTATAAACAGACAGTGGAATATCAAATTAGTTATAATGGTAAAAATAGCCAAAAGCACAGAACTTAACTCTCCAATATTTTGAGAATTCTTTCTCTTTAATAACTAGCAGAGAACCCACAACTTCGGGGGCCTATGACAAAATTGGATTTTTACTCGTCTTTGATCTCTAAGTCTTATTCTTATTTTCATTGTTTTTCTCCCTCTCCCTACCTCTTTCCTCCCGACCTCTCTTTCTCTATCCGCCCCACCCCAATCTAATTAATTTAAAAACTAAACACATGTCAAATGCAGGCTCCCATGTTTTATTGACCCCACAACTTTTATTGAAAGGAGCCAAAGAAACTTCACTGTATCTTATCATCAAACCAACATTTTTTTAAAAATTGCCTGAAGCTTCAATGAATACAACAGTTCAATACAAAGGCGATTGGGTTAGATTAGTTGACACCTATAAAAACCAATATATTAATTTTTGAAGTTGTTACTCAGGCTCCTGCTTTGAGCAAAAACAGTGGCCAAATTGCACCACAATGAACTACTCCCCACACTGATTTTTCTTCATAATAACATGATTATGTTGATTTTGATACTTTATACTTCCTACTCTATCCACTAATTATATGAGAACTGTTTTACATTCTACCAATACCATTATTTGTGTTTTCTCCTTGGCGAAGTAAAAAACCCATAATGTTTGGATATTTGGATATTTTTACTAAATGATGATTTGGAGCAAGTTTGTGCAGCTCTGGAGTTTTATTATTTTATCCTCATGAGTATTGGGGTTCTTGTGGGTCAGCTGTAAAAGAGTCCAACATATTAACTCTTCATGACCCAAGCAAAGCACAGTCTGTTGATCACGCTACTTCTGAACAGTCAAGCAATGCAGTATGCAAATAGACCTTTAATTTTCCTACGCTACTTCATTTGCGGGGCAGATGGAACTGTTCATGAACCTCCAGTCTGTGGTGTTTATTCACTGTCATTTGAAAATCTGAAGTGGTTTAAAATCAAATTCATCTTTCCATCTTCATTATGAAAATTAATGACATTCTGGTTGCAGTTTTCATAAATCAGTTAAAAAATTGAAAATTGAAATGAATCAAATCCCTAAAAAAAACACTACCGTGGAGTCCATGTAAACCAAACTTTGGTAATTTGAATTTTTGCTAAATTGAGGTGATTTTGAAATGAGGTTTCTTTTTTTCTTCTTGATCTCAGTTAAACATTTACTGCTAATTCAAGTTCGAATCGCCCCAATTGTGATAAATCGAGCTGATCGAGCGCGCTCATCCTCAATTTTGTAAGTTATAACTTCTGATTTCCAGCCCTGAGGCCGTAAAAACCAGTCCACAAACACACTAATACAGGCCTACTCAGCAAACTCTTTACTCTTAGCAGCGATCGAAGGGGAGGGTAGAGCTGCCAAAAGTGATGCAATGGGTAGGCTGCACAGCCTTCCCCTTACATGTGGGGAGGGGGGACAAGTACAGCATTGTTACACTGCGTAATAGTAATTCCACGCCACTAATAGCAAGGGGGACAACAAAGTAGGCCTACAGTCTTGCATTTGAACATCATACACAGGAGAATGTCTTTATCGATTGATGGCATCACATACAATACATGTCTGCAAGGGTATGTAATTACATGTATGGTACGGGGCAAACAGCATGATAGTGATCATTTCTCTGCTTAGAGGTAAATCGAAGTCTGAGAAATCGAAGTGTAATCCAATTCCCGACAACTTCAAATTATGCGAACTCCACTGTATATGGTAGATAATTGGCCCAAATGATTGTCATTCCTGTATTGGAAAACTGCATATTAACAATTTATGGAAAAAACACCGAGAATATCTCCCGAAGTGAAAGTCCCACACACACTAAAAAAAATTTTTTTTTTTAAAAGTATGAATTTTGCTCTTATGACCTTTGATCTTTTACTAGTCAGTTTTGATTTTTACCTTCAGCAATTACTTACAAGGAGTAAATTAGCACCATCTCCATCATAGATGGCAACTTGTGTTGTGCACTCTTGAATATTCATGGCAATGATTTCAATGTCAAGGACAGAGCCATCAAACTGGCTCTCACTTCGTAGCCTTATGGTACAGGTGGTTGGACCTTTTGTGGTAGATGATATGTCATTTCCTTTGATGGTTGCTGTGAAGCCATACAGATTTTGTATGGGACCGTTACAGTCACTGTTGCTCGAGAAATAATCTGAAAAAATAATGTGACACACATATGATTAGCACTGTGCAATTTGGCTTCCCCTGTGATGCCTTTGGATTATAGAACGCCAAATAGCACCATCACACATCCTTTTTTTCATATCCTTGAGAGCTGCCTCTTCCAAAATCAGATTGTTTTTCCTTGGTAGGTGCATCAAGGAAACCATATTGTATTTGCCCCAAAGGTCAATGCCCATCAACAATGTTCCATGAACCTGTGTGAAATCAGTGTTTCCGATCTTCTACTGCTGCCTGCATCTGCTTTTTAAAATATATATAGATCTACCTCATATGTAAAACCCACAAGAATCCCACTATGAAGGCTGAATTCTTCATGCGATACATTATCTCTTTTTGACAAATCACATCATGGTTGAGATTTAAGTATTGTAAAACTCTGACTGTAAGGCTGGAGAACAAAACTGCTGGCTGAAAACTACTCAAAGTCTGTATATTGCAAATCACCAATTTCATTACACAAGATATCACTGGATATACAGTGATCATTTGCAGATTTAATAAGAAAATTTGTAACATTATGATCTGCATAATTTATGCCAAAATGCCAACATGGCATCAAAATATCTTTAGCTTTCCCTTTAGAATCGTCATTTAGAAGACTTTGAGTAAAGTAATAATAATAATTAAAAATACATATTTACACAGCGTGCTCTTCCTCACACCTAAAGGTGCTTTACAAGAAGAATAACAAAAATAATAATCCACTCTATTATGCCTGCATGCATACAAAAATATGAACAGAATCAGATGCATACACACACAACACACATCCTATTACTATTAGGGAAGTAAAAGAAGTGATACCAGTTGACAACCATTTATTAGTTAAAATGTGGCAGAAAAGGAAAAAGTTGTATTATGCAAAGCCACACTAGAGGAGCAAAAATGTAAATTCTGCAAGAATGAACATGAAATAAACTATACTAGCTTCTGGTCACTGAGGATATCATCAGGTTACGTTGTATTATGCAAAACCACACTAGAGGAGCAAAAATGTAAATTCTGCAAGAATGAACATAAAATAAACTATACTAGTACTAGCTTCTGGTCACTGAGGATATCATCAGGTTACAAAAAAGAAAGCAAATACAGATATGGACAAAATATACTCACAGTAGTTTGTGTTGGCATTCGCATTGGACGGATCATTGACGAAAGCAGGGTTGACCTGGCTGTCTACAGGACGGGAAACTAAACTTTGCAGCAATACCATGCTCACAATCACCGTCTTCATGGCAGCAAGAGCCATGGTCAGTCCCTCCCAGCAACAGCTGCAGTCTCAGTTCTTTCTCTCACATGCATAAACCTTGGCAGCTTTTGGCTCTTTTTATTCTGTAAGTTGTAATTATTAGGATGAAAAATAAAATTATTTCCATACATAAGACCCACAATTATGCAGGAACCAAGTCCCATCCTAATGCTTTTAGCTTAACGCCAAGATTAAATCTTCTGTTCCTCACTGAACAAACTTAATTTGAACCTTTTGTTTGTTTATTTTTAAAACACGGCAGGTCTCGAAATCAGTGTAGTAGCTGCTCTATCTGGCCACGTGTTCTCTTTCTTCAAATCGTAAACTGAGAAATTTCGGGAGGAGTACCATATGACTTACAGCAGTTCAGTTGGGCACAAATTTCATGTTCTGAGTATTAATCGCTGTGCCCCCCATTTTCTATAAAAACATCCATCTAGAGAACTAACTTGCCAGAGAGGCATGCCCCCCTGCGACCCCCCCATTCCCCCCTCATGGATGCTCTTAAAGTCGCATCTTTGTAGTATCCCTATAATGTTACTCAAACAGAACTCCTCCCAAAATTTCAATTGTCTCTAGTCTAAAAACTCTAAGTCTGAGAGATGTTTTATTTATTTATTTTTTTTTTGTATAAAGGCAAGGGAGATAATTTCCACAATAAACAAATAAATGCATAAAAGTGGCAATGAATGATCATTCGTTTGTGACTATTGGTCATATTTATTTCATTTATTGATTAAATATATTAGAAATCCGATTTTGAAATGGAGTTTAAACAGAACATAAGATAAGTGCGGCAAAAAGTCTTACAATGTAAGGAATAAATCATAAAACTACCACCTACTTAAATCTGAAAAAAAAAGGGGGCTTTCCCATCATTTAGTATTGCACAAACAGGATAAAAGAACTAGATCAATAGACATGAACCTAAATGTAGTGTAATGGGGTGAACCATTACAGGACTAAGTTATAGCTCGCTGTGGTCAAGGGGAAGTAACCACACAGAAACTATAGATAATCTCCCCTTATTGTTTGATTGCGCACTTGACATGAGTCATGTAGTGTTGAGTAACATTCCCAACTGATGTACTCACTGCGCCAATTTTTAAACCATGATCTTAGCGTTGTTTGTATTGTCCGGGATTGGTCAATTTAAGTGACCATCTCTGGTTCCATAGGTGGAATCTTGTTATGTATCACTACATTGTAAGTTTTGTTTAGTATTGATCTTGTTCAATAATATTTTATTAAGATAGTGTATTCAGAACATACAGGAGCAGGAGGGTAGTTTCTAAAAATGTTTTTATTTGTTATAGTGTTTTGTTAGAATTTGCACTTAGTGAACTGTTAGGGAGTAAATGGGTTGCGCGTTTTTGGGTGACGCTTAGATGATAGCGTGGGTCAGTCAGTTCCACCCAAGTCTTCAAGACAGCAGGACGTGTTACTCTGTTCCGACTAAAAACAACTTGTAAATATTTCAAGGGAGTTGTGAAGTGCAAGTGTAGATCAAGTGTGAATTCCTTTGGCTAATTCACTGCGCCTATCGGTTGGGTTTATTGTCTTGGGTTTATTGTGGTTTAGTGTCTTGTTTATTGTACTGTTTATTGTCTTGTGTTTATTGTATTGTGTTTATTATTTGATTTGTTTTTTTCTTTTCCTTTTAATAAAATTGGTGTCCTCTCATAACCTGATAGTTTTGTTTGTATGTTTGACTGTATGAGATAGCGAGAGAGAGACCGCTGTTAGAGTAGGATGGACCATTATGATTTTTAGATGTGTTTGGATGCCGGTACTGCGGTAGGCTATAACGCATTCATGCACACTATGGCACTAGACACGTTAACGAAGTTGGGAAGGGAGAAGGATTGCTCAGTTGTAATTGATTCTGATCACTTGAAAGCTGATCAGTTTTTCAATAGGTCTGCCACACGACAAACTTGTCTAATCTGTCCCAGAATTTGTAGCAAAGGGCCCAATCTAAGTGTAAGCCTATCTAACTCCGTGACATCACGAGTAAGTGGGTAATTCACCCTTCCTGGTTGATAACAATGGTAATTTTTGTTTCGTCTAAATGCATCTCTTTGGGGAAGCTTGCTGTATCTGATATCAGATCTACCATTAAATCTAGACTGGATCTAGATCTAGATCTACCAGTTGCGGGGTCTCAGCATAAAAGATTCTAAAATCAAACTTCGGAAAGAAAGCCACGACATCTTAACCAGGACCTACAACTTTCAGAGAACGCTGAACTATAAACCAAACATTATTTAATTAACTAAACATAGCTCTTGCTTTCTTTGGTAAGTTGTTTAAAGTTAATTTGACAATAACATGATATTTTGACACAGTTTACCTGTTAGACGTTGTCTAGCACGGCCATTTTGGCTCTTGCAGGTCGCTTCCTTGTTGACAAGTGCTTTGTACTCGATCACTTGTCGCCTTGGTCTTGCCTGAGTTGTCACAGAAAATGCAGATGGTTGCACGACGTTAACACTATCTGATATTGTTTCGATAACAACTAATCACCATATATTACCATAACAATTCTCATGTGAAAAGAAACACAAAATTTAATACTCATTACGTTAATCAAGAATGTTACCTGTGACGACCCAGGTTAAATTGGATTTCTCGGTTAATTTCTCCTGTCCAGGTGACAATGCGACAGACCGAAATCAATAACGCACAATTTAGGTCAGGCCAACTATTTTGGGAATGAAGATGGCGACCTCAACACGGAAATGAACAATTCAGTATGTATCAATTTTAAAACTTCGAAACCTGTGATATTTAAAATGTCTCTGAAGAAGCAAATAATCGATTTTCGGATACATGCTTTTATTACGCACTTTCTACTAGTAAGTGCAGTGCACTTTATCTGCTATATATAATTACATTAGACGAACTTCGGTGTTCTGGGTGAAGTGTTTTGTAGAAGACAATGACTATAGAATTGTTAATGTTAGTTACCAGATTTTGGCCTGATTTTGACACAAAAAACCGTCAAGTCTCAAAGTTTGACTGTCAAACTAAGCCTGTCATATGATGGGCTGCGTCTTATTCAATACTAGCATGGCACTGAATCTTTAGATAAGTTTATAGTTACAGCATTAATCTTTCCATAGTTTTCTCAAGACAGTGAACCTTTTGGTCTAACCTAAGAAAATCCTGAAAATAAAGGGAACAGAATGAAAAAAAAGTATTTAGAAATTGAGAAAAAGGGAGGACTTCCAAACGTGTTGTATGGTCAGATTTTCTGACAGTAATTAAATACTCCAAACTACAGGGGTATACGGACCCCACAAGGGCACAACTTTAGGAGTGTCTATGTATGGAGGTGCAGGGGGCAGAGACCCCTTGGCGAGTTTGACCACTACAGATTGTTTTTATGTTTTAATGTGCAGCTCAGCAGTGAACTACTGAGTACATTAAATGGTGCAATCTGGCACTACAGGGCAGATTCTTTTGTAATGCGCCGGATTTTTTTCCCCATTTCAAAAACCAATGTAAATTTCCATGCAGGGGGCCCCCTAAACCCCTGGGGCCCCTGCTCAACTGCCCAGCTTGCCCATGTTTAATGATGGCTGTGTGGCAATAGTGGCACGAGAAGCATTCAGAAGCCTTTCCAAGAAAAAAAAAATTCATTTCTTTTGACACTTGGTAACAATATCTAGGCTTACCCCATACTCCCACCCTCAAGCCAAGCCCCCTCAGTACACGCTCCCTGAACAAAGCATCTCTCAAGTAAACTAGATGAAGAAGAACAGAAACCTTACCAATTATTATTGCAAGCCTGTTAGGCTGAAACTTTGATTGCAATTCATTTTGTATCAGACTTAGTGCCTGTAGTGTAGTAAACATGTAATGTGTCTGAGAAATGTTCATTTACTTCGTCATAATAAAATAAATAAAAATTATGAGTGCCAAATTTTATGTCATTATTTGACTGTGTATGTATGGGGCAAGGTCGGAAGCAACATCCAGGTGGCATTGTCCTGGAGAAGGGTTATCAAGGTGCTTTGGATGGGGGAGGAAAGGAGGGGCTATTCTATTGAGCTTTTGTTCTATGATACTGTAGCCGTAGGCGAGGGCACCTCCCAGCCGGCATCCCTACTTCAGTCCTATGTAGATTTTTATATAGGATTTCTGTAGGGTTCATAGGATTACTGCATGGGCAGCCTCCCTACATCAAATTGATGTTGTAGCCAGCAGATCTACGTAGGAACAATGTCATTCCCTATGGTCAAATTTGACGTCAGGCTACACACCAGATTTCCATAATGTTGCTGGCTGGGCTCCCATCTATTGATGAGATCAAACAGAGTGGTCTTACTTTTAGTGACCTCTATTCTCACATTTTCTAATGACCAGTTGAATATTTCATTTAACCTAACATAGTGGAATGATTCAGTGATTATTTGAATGCTTCATCTAACCCCTTGTTCTGTTGTTTCAGGCATAAAAGTCACAGTTGAGAGGTGATCGTAAAGCAAAATAAATGTGTCTTGCAAAGCAGAGCCACAGCTAGCAAGGAAGCACATGATAGCCCCAAACTATGGATAGAAAGATTCAAGTATGTCTCCACCAGGTGTGGATGATAATGGTGCTGCTTTCTCTGGCTATAACAGTGATACAAGGACAGAGAGAATGTGAGACCAACAGTAGTTCATTTATAATTCTGAGGATGACTGTTGTGGCCAGTTAAATAGACTCCTTATGCTTTGTTTTATCCCTTTTCCATTACGTTTTTGTAGTGTTCCCTTAGATTTCATCATTTTTATTTTTTTTTTGCTTTGTAATATTTGTTTTCAAGGTCCAAGTGTAAATTTATTCCTTGTTTTTTGAGAATTCTTTTTTTTTTTTTGGCAAAGCTATTTCTATTATGCATGCTCCTTTGACGTACTTATTCCTTTTCTTACTTTGTTTTGACACCCCTCTTTCACTGTCTTGTAATTGTATTCATTTTGTTATAGTTCCTTCTGTGTTGGCACACTCAGTCTCCCACTGCTTTGTCAAACTTATTCCTTCTTTCATAATTTCTTCCGTATTGTGCGTGGTCCATGTTTGATTTCCAGTGCGATCATTTGGCCATTTCACTTTAACTATGCAACAAAATATTATTTTTAAACTGTTGAGGAAAGATTGTACTGTAACTGAAATGTGTTATCATTATTTAACCCTTTTGCTGCCACAGGGTCAATATATAGTGTTTTGACAAGGCCGGTGTACAGCAGATATATCAACCTATCGTTTTATGCTAAAACTGCTGCGAGGCCAATATCTTGGCAGGCATTGTTCCGACATGTTTTGCACCCCTAATATTAGCCTACTATTTCCTCCTGTCTTTCTACCTGATTACCCATAATTCTAGGTAGTCTAAAGGAAAGAAGGGCATTTTGGGCTTGGCAGCAAAATGGTTAAGGTGGATTTAAGACTGTTTTTCTTCAGAAACTCTGAGAGTCAATTAAATTGTCATCTCTCTCAAGTAATGGCGTAGTGTTGATTTGCGTAGTTTTTAGTTATGGCTATCTTATCATTGCGTATGGTCAGGTCTATAGTCTCACAAAGTCACATATGCATATCTTAAATCTTTTTGAAATTATATCTTAAGCAGAGACATTTTTGTCTGTCTGGACATAAGAACTCTCACTCTAAAGGCCTGTTTACACTGGCAGGTTTAGGTATAGAAAAAAGGAATGGGGGACTGTGTAGGAAGAACTCTCCTGGCTTTCCGTCTTTTGTTTTCCGATTTCCCCCTTCGAAACGTCGTTTGTTTACACTGGTCCGTTTTCTGAATGAGAAGCGATGCGCATCATTTGTTTTGGCCATGTTTTGAAGGGGGAAATCGGAAAACAAAAGATGGAAAGCCAGGAGAGTTCTTCCCACACAGTAACCCATTCCTTTTTTCTATTCCTAAAACTTACCAGTGTATACAGGCCATTACCGAAAGTTTGAAATGCTCTTCTGTAAAATGGGAATATTGTTGATACGCCAATATGTGAAATAGATGTCAAATTATCATAGGTAGTTATTACCTGAGGCGGCCGGTCATGTTATTATTGTTGTCAGTTTTCTTGAAGGAAGTATGTCATGTTTGGATTGGGTGATAGTTTGGTAATAACTTTCTTTACATTCTGTTATCTAGACAATTTGGATGAACTTGCTACCTGTGGCCGAACACTCAATGTAGATGACAGTGGTGTCCGACTGGTCGGAAGAGGTAATGCGTCACCATCAAACCCGCCTCTGGAGTGCATTGTCTACCTCAGATCCATTTATGCCCAGGATGATGGGAGCAATAAACTTCAGGTCAAAGTGGAATCTTTGTCTATAAAAGACTGCAATGTCAAAGTGGATTTGTACAATGGGAGGACAAGTGTTGGTCAGACACTGGTATGATTTGTTTGAAAAAAACCACAGAAAATCTGTGCAGTGTTTTTCGCCTTCATTTCTGTTTCATTGTAATTTTTTTTTTTTTTTTTTTTACTGTTTCTTACGAGAGGCTATGTAACATACATATCGTCGATGTAATTCTGTAATCGCCTAAGTGCTTTTTTTCAAAATTTTACAGGAAAACAAAAAAACTGTATTTATTTCCTTCACTGGATGGAATTGGGTCATTTTTGAACACATTAATCACAAAATTCTATTTTCAAAACAAAGACAGATATTTTTTGCGCCAAAATGTTATGTATATTTAGAAATGTTAGCTAGACGCTTATAACTGACAAAAAGTGAAGTTCGACTGTTAGAGAATTACACTGACGATAATATGGCCTTTTCTCATAATTTGCCATTTTTAACTCGTTGTGTGCCGTGAATTTTTCCACGTTTGCCGATACAGGAAGAAGATAGTGGGGGAGGTGAATGAAGACTAACTACAGCCACATCTATTAGTAGACAGTCGACTTCCTTTCTTCCCGAAACAAAATAGCCTAGCATTCTTGTGCATCGATACATTGGTGATTGGCACAATTGTGATCAGTGGAAGAACCGATATATCGGTGACCGGCACACAAAGAGTTAACTTGGTATGGTCTTTGTTCTTTTTTAAATTATATTTCATGTTTATTTGTTATCCTTCACTGATCTGTTGATTATTATCGCTCTAAAATATCAGGACAGAATAAACCAGGGGAAATTTGGGGATTTCACAGAGTGGAATTATCTAGGCCATTGAAAAATGCCCAATATATCCATATATGCATTGTGAAAGAACACAATTGGTTAAAAATTTTCCTTTTTCTAGATCTTGCATTATAATCTCTATTGATTCTCAACTCTGTCTCCAGTGAACAATTTTTTAGGGTCCTAAATTGCTGCAGTCCGGCTGCAGAAGAATTGTAGTGCATTATGCAGAATTTTGTTTCTTGTTGTTTTTTACAATTTGTTAATATATGCTTTTCATTTTGCATGAAACAGGGAATACAGTGTCGTTATTAATTTATGATCCTGGTCTAGAAAATGCCAATTACTAAAGTTTATATGGAATTTACTTTTTTGCTGCTATTTGTTGAGGAGTCACGGACATTGACCAGTCTATTGCAACCTCAAGTCAGACTCCATACTGATCAAGGATTTAATTTATGTTCGTCTGCCTCCTCAAGAGATCATTACTTTCAATGTATTGTAGATTTATATCTTCCCTGTCAGATTATCACTTTATGAACAAACTCACATGATCACATCCTTATTTATGTTAATGCTTCAAATGAATGTGGAAATTTCTGTCTTTCTCTCCAAAGTATGTATTGCTCAACAGTAAATTTTCATTCTTAGATATGAAGTTAATCTCTTTTGTACAGCAAGCTCTATCCTGCCAGTACAGCTCAACCGGTCTGATTTATTCCATTGGACGTGAAGTTACCGTAAGGTTCTCCAGGCCTGACCGGATCGTCCACAATGAGTATCAGTTTTTACTGGAAATTAAACCATTCAGTAGGTTCTTTTGTAATTGAGCTCCTTATGTAATAATAAAACCAGCAGATTATTGTTCATAGTATTTGCTATAGTATGAGGGAATCAATCATTTTGTTGGCTTCAATAAAACACAACTCAGATGTGGAGTGCCCAGCCCCAAAAGGAGACACACAGAAAGTGTTTGAAATATGATAGAGGTTTGCATGAAGTATGCTTTGCCAAATATCATACTTCTTAGAGTGGAGATATGGCAAAAGAATGAAAATCTAGAATTTGCAACTATGCTCAATAAGAAGAAGATTAAAAAACTGTAGCCATTCTCTGTGATTTGCTCTGTTTGGAGTATTTATGATGTTTGCCGTCTGTTTGCTGAAAAACATAATTTGAATCGTCAATTAATTGCTCTTAGTATGATGTACGTTACAGATGGTTATAGAAATGAATGCTAAGGCACTTGTTGTATAGTTTCAGTGTGAAAAGTATGTGTTTTAATTTTTTGCCTGATTATATGGTGCTTATCGGAATTCAAATGTATTGAGAAAAAACAACACAATTCCATACCTATGGAGTCCATGCGAGGACACACCTTCAACTGCCAATAAATGTTGAAAGTTGAAGAGAACCAAAAAAATCCTTCATTATTCCTTCATATGTGAGTTTTTTGCTGGAAGAAAAAATGTATTTCATCTAAATAAAAAATTCCAGCACTAATGGGTTAATACCTTCAAAATGGGGTAAAGTATCTCGTGTTTTTCATCATTGGGTAAATCAGTTTCATAATGGAGTCCTAGGCAAGGTTTGAACTATGTTGTATGTTCCTTACATCAGGAATTATTGATTGTGTTATCAAACCTCATTTCAATGGTTAAATTATCTGATGTTTTCCCCATGGCGTGAATGATTTTTATTATGGAGCCTCATGCAAGGGTTAAATTGTGCTGTGTGATCTGTGACATCAGGAATTGTTTTATCAAACCTCATTCTTGGGTTAAGTTCATAGCAAGTTTTTTTTTTATCATTTAATGAACGATTTAAAAATTTCTTATATCTTCCCACATCTGATGGCTATGTCATTGTTCTCATTGTTACAGAGGATAGGGATGTCTCTCCCACACAAACAGGAGTGGATGCACTTTCAGTCGGAGCTATCATAGGCATTACCATTGGCTGTATCGTTCTGATAGCACTGATCATTCTGTTCCTGTGGTGCTGTTGTACAGGTCAGCTCAGTATGTTGTCTAGTCTAACCAAAGATGCTAGATGGGATAGCTAGGGCGTTTTGCTTTACCAGGTTTCCCACATCCCCCATTTAGTGGCAACAGTTCAGCAGACAAAAGCAGTGGTGCTGTTTTCAAAGCCGAATGAGAAAATTCTAAGTGTTGTTCAGTTATCACTGTAGATGTGTTGTTTTTCACTGACATAGCTTATTTTGTAGTTGTAACTTCCATTGCTGTAAGAAAACTGTGAGCCTTTCATATTTTTCTTTTGTTTTCATTCCATAGCACTGTGACAAGAAAAGTATTATTAAGTAATCATAACATGCATCCACGGATATAGGTGACATTGATATCTGCCTGTATGGCTTGCATAATGGTTCAGATTTTTCAAAGATCAAAAGTTACAAAATTAAAAGTCCATCAACCTAACATCTTTATATAATATTCCAGAGCTAAACTGTGTTATCACTTATGGAATATCACAAAATTTTACCCCAATTTTGCATGCAATGCATCATAGGCCTCACCAATGCCAAGCCTCAGGGCTTCTTGTCTTCATGATTTCACATATTCCACCTAACAGCAAGCTAGGGTCAGGCACAGAAGTCAACATCTCTTCTCATCTAATCATGATGTCTGTGATCTCATGCTGACATCAATAAAGAATGTCGGTCGCCATCCTAATTTTAAAAAGTTCGGTAATTTCATAGAGACATAACAAGTTAGAAGTTCTTCCAGTCTTAGCAATGTCTCAGGTCTTGTAAAATATCCTTATGCAATCATATAGCTTGGGCAAATGGGGTAAAGAAAAAAGAAATTCATACTACCTGCAACAACAAAATATTTCATGTCACGGAACATTGCAGAACATGAAAGAGCTTAGGAATGAGATTTGAATCTTGACTAATCATAGTCTCTGACCCTCTGTTAAGCTGTCTCATACAGTAAGACTTGCCATTTCATACTCTACACACTCGAAGTAAAATGGAGAGAGAAAATGTAATACAAGAAAAGTGGACTTTCCAATATCCTATTGGAATAGTGCATTGTTTCTTTTCAATATAAAATGTTCATGCTAAAATACATTAACTATAATTCTTTCTCTTTTGTTTATCAGACTTATTATTGTCTGCATTCTGCAGCATTTGATAGACACAGCCTACTTCTTGGATGTAAAATGTAGAAAGGAAAATAACTACTACAAAAGTGGATTTTCAATCATTCTGTCGGAAAAGGGCATTGTTTCTTTTCAACCCAGGAAGTTCATGCTGAAAGACATTAACTGTTATGCCTTCTTCTGTAACTAAGTATTCATTGTCTGCATTTTGAGGTATTTAACCCTTTGAGTGCTTAGAGGCTTGATTGTAGCAGCACATAGAATCACCATCATGGCTCAAACTGGCCATGTGTTTATTCTAAATATCTGATTTTTTACAGTGCAGTGTTTACCATTTTCTATTATATTGGGGGATTTTTATTTTATGCAACAATTCTGAAACACCAGTTGTTTTAGTCAGTACTCAAGGGTTAAAAACACATGCCATATGAGTATAGGAAATTTGAAATATGAAAATTTCAAAAGAGCCCTTCATCTTTGATCTGTTACTTGTTATAGTTTTTTTTTTTTTTTTACACATTCAGAACATGGTGATTTTATTCTAGTGCATTTTAAGCAAAGTTCTTCTTTTGAAATTCAGGCCGACTGGATAATTTCAATATTCCTGGAAGATCAATATCAAAAGCACCATCGAAACATGGATCAGACAACAGAGCTATCATGTCGGACAAAACTGCCAGTGCCATCAATTTTGATGTAAGTTATATTTAAATAAAAATGATTTCATTCCTGTCACGTAGTGTTCTGTAACATATCCATATTTTCTACTGCTAAAAGTTGAGGTGATGTTGTATAGTAAGAGGGTAAAACTGACAGCAAAATATGCAACATTTCTTTTGAATTAATGTATATCATTGATGTCGTGGCAAAATGGCCCATCTTCCACAAACAAAATTTTACAAGAGGAGGAAAAAAACTGTTCTTTACAAACTGATGGACAGCTGGAGTTGTTTTCAACTCCTGTTGTGGCTCATGATGGCTGGTGTGTAGGTGGCATAATCATTGTGCAGTTGGGAAATCTGACAGACTGCTTATAGTTTCTTGTCCACTGACCTATAATTAGTCCTACTCATTCTGTTGCACACCCATCAGATCACCTGGCCATTGGCCAGGGGTGCGTTGTGCATGATCCCGCATGTTTTGTGCATGACAGAAAATGGACAGGTATGTCAGATGCGGAATGGGCATTAATGAAATTCGTTAAATTTCAAAATTTAATTATACACAAGTCACTTAATACTCAGACCTGCCGTTGATCCCGATAAATCGAGATGATACCGATTTTTTTCATGAATTTTTGTAAGATCCCGATTTACCGATTTCGTCTTAAAGGATACCGATTTTCCTAGGTTTTTTTTTTCATAGTTATCTTCCTTGAACCGGAAGTTTCGTCGTTCTTTTTTTTCCCGGGAACGTTTGTCGATCGGAGTGCCCCGGATGTAAATAGTAAATAAATTGCTTCACTTTCAATACTGCGTGATTTCGATACTAGGTCAATGACTTTAAGATTTCATTATACGAAAACAAGCTTTTGTCGATCATTCAGATCTAATCTAGATCTAGCATTGAGATATTTGCTTTCCTTGGATGTGTTGTGCATTCATAAAAGTGCAGATAGGTGTTATAGAAATATAAGAAATTACGTTTTTTAGACCTTCTGTTCTTGGATCTACATCTAGATCTAGATTTGCCTGCCACGTGTTTGAGTGCTGACCTAAAATAATTTTGATTTACTTCACTGACATTGGGAATCTCAGATCTATCTAGATTTTCTAGATCTAGATTTACCTGTCACGTATTTGAGTGATAAGCATTAATTATCCTAGTACTACTAGTGCCATATTGTTTCAATTTCAAGATTTAATTTCACCATGGCATCCCAGGTTTCTAAAAAACAAAAAGTTGCGCAAAAATTTCGTGAGGAATACACTAAACAGTGGAGCTTCATAGTAGCTTCTCGTGGAGGTGAGGAATTTGCCTACTGCAAATTTTGTGACTGTGATATCAAGATAGCTTCAGGTGCGCGTACCGACCTTGAGAGACATATAAAAACTCCAAAACATGTTAGTTGTGCAAAATCTAAACAATGCATGCCTTCTATAAGTTCGATGTTCGCCTCCATGGCTCCTAGTCAGCCTAGTGCCAACACTCTCAACTTGAAAGCGAGGAAAGCAGAACTTCTGTTTGCCTCTTTTCTGGTTGAGCACAACCTCCCCATCACCATTAGTGATCATGTGACGCTTCTTTTTCGGGCTATGTTTAATGACAGTGACATTGCTAAAAAATTTCAATGTGGTAGGACAAAATGTAGGGAGTTAATAAAAGAGATCTCTGAGGACAGCAAACAATCGACAGTGGCCAGATTGCAGGATCAACCCTACTCCTTATCAACTGACGGAAGTAATGATAGGGGATCGGAACAAATTTATCCTCTGGTCGTACGTTTCCATGACAGTGAAAAGGTCGTCACAGATGTTTTAGCAGTGCCAACTCCAATAGGTGCTTCCACTGGAGAAAACATTTTTAATGGTATTGACAAAGAACTTAGAAAACTCAACATTTCATGGGACAAATGCATTAGTTTTGGCAGTGACAATGCTGCAGTTATGTTAGGTAAGGAGAAAGGAGTGGCAGCTTTCATTCTTAAGAAAAACCCTGCCATACATATACAAGGCTGCCCATGCCATTTGCTCCATATTGCTGCTAAGAAGGGGGCCTCTAATCTAAGGACAACTGTTGAGGAGACATTGATTGATACCTTCCACTACCTTGACAACAGCAGCAAAATGCTAAAGTCACTGGAGTCTTTTCAAATTGCGACAGGAACCTCCATGCGTAAAATCATTAAGCATGGCCCGACAAGATGGCTCTCACTACACCAGTGCGTGGAGAGACTTCTACAGCAATGGGATGCTCTGTGTGCCTTCTTTGCCCAGGAGAAGGTAACTCTCAAAGACAAAGCCACTGCTAGGTTAAATAGGATTCTGTCTTTCTTTAATGACAAATCCTCCAAAGCCTACGCTCTATTTCTGCAATTTGCTCTGCCACTGTTCATCAACGCAAATTTGCTCCTTCAGCGTGAGGAACCCACTATCCATCTTCTTCAAAGGCGTCTTCATGATGTTGCCACCGATTTGTTGGTCACCTTCGTAAAGCCTGAAGCTATCACCAAGGCAAGTGACATCTATGCCATTGAGCACCATAGAAGGAGCAGACAAAAGGATAGAGATGAATTGATGATCGGTGAGCCAACTCGTCAATATCTCGCAACAAAAGGTATGACCAATACTCAGGTCACAACCTTCTTTGAAGATGTGAGGAAATTTTTTTCTTCTTCTCTGCAATACATTTTCAACAATTTGCCCCTGCAGGCGGATGCCCTTGCACATGCAGAGGTTATGGACATTGGCCTGAGGTCAAGGAATAAGTTTTCATCAGTTCGATATTGGGCCACTCGTTTCCCATGCTTAGTGTTAAACAGTGACATGGAGAGGCTGGAAAGGGAGTTTTTCAAATTCCAAATAGATCCTCTGGAAATCCCATTGGATATCACTTCCACTAGGATAGATGTTTTATGGAGTGCTATTTCCAGGATAAAAAATGAAGGTGACACCAGTTTGAAGTATGAGGCCTTGGGACATTTTATGATGGGCCTGTGTGTGCTGCCCCACAGCAATGCAGATTCAGAGCGGGACGTTTTCTCTAATGAGAAAAAATAAAACTGAGGCTAGGGCCAGTATGTCCAGGGACTTTTTGAGTGACATTCTTCTCCTCAAGATGAAGATGATTTCAAGAGGAGAGTGTTGCTACTCGTTCAAGCCTTCAGACAAGCTTCTTAGGCTTAGGAAGGTCTAGGCTGATTCTAGTCTAGTCCCCTTGTAAATAGTATATATCTCTGACTTAAAAGACTTTTTTGATTTCTCTACTGATATGGACTGTTTATGTGTGTTTCTGATGGACTATGTAGCTCAAGACAATTTTGAAACTCATTCCTTGTATGGACAGACACTGCAATTCATAATTCAAGCTTTTCTGTACCACCGGTAGCCCGTTTCATGCTTCCGTAAGTAAATTTTGCGCTACAGTATATCATCCTGGTTTTTTTTCTTAGATCCTGGGTTTTGCACAAAGTTATACTGGTTTTTTTTGGGGGGCAGTGGCAGGTCTGAATACTGCAGTCCTCAATGTATTTCCATATTCTGATTTGAAGAAATCAAAACAGTAAACATTGAACAATTTTCTGAGGCTGACGGTCTGGCCATGACATCAACGATATCCATTAGCCACTTGCTGACAGACGTGCAGTTATTTCAATTTTAAAAGGAAGTACACTGAAAGAATCAGGCACTTAGCTTTCTTGAGGTTTGTTTTTTTCATTAAACCAGTTAAAAATAAGTGTCTGGAGTAGAGTTTTCATAGATCAGTTGAGTGCATGGACGCAGTTACAACAATGCGAAGATTTCAAAAAGAACAAATTTTGCCGAGGCTTCACGTTGGTAGCTATGTGTGAATTTGCGAGCCACCAAGCTAAAGGGTTGGTAGAGACTTTTCATAAATTTAAGCTACAGTTTCTGAAGAACAAATTTTTAATGTATTTAAATATCTCCCTACTTCTGTCTCTGCTATACATTAAATATACGACAAAATCCAAAGTATCTTAATGACATGTTGACAAATTTCAGTGTGTCTTACTGATAATGTTGAATATGTGATGAATTTCAAAGTTTCCTAATGATACGATGAACATGTTTTCAAAGTGTCCCAGTGAGATGTTAAATATATGACAAATTTCAAAGTGTCTTACTCATAATGTTAAGTATGTGACAAATTCCAAAGTGTCCTTGTGGTATGTTAAATATGTGACAAATTTCAAAGAGATATCTGGAAGAGAGCTTCTCATTTACCATTTAAGATATACCTTCAGCTTTTTCATTACAAATTCTTCTTGTGACGATTTACTCTGAAACAGGATCCTGCTGTGTGGAACACTACAACTCCACGAGGCAGTCTTTATCAAAAAGGATTAAATCGTAATAATCAGCGGATTGGACGCCAGTTTGAAAATGAAAGAAATGGTTCCTCTAGAAACTATTCCATGAACAGACAATCAGGGCATGACTATGAACCCTATGATCAGGACCGTGAGGCAGAAGAAGCAAGAAAGAGGAGGGAGGAAGAGAAGAGGAGGGAACGAGAAAGAGTACAGAACAGGCAAAATGAGAGGAAGGAAACACTCATTGATGATGTATTTGATTCAGATTCTGCCACAAAATGCAGCAATTTGTCAGACGAGGAGTCTACATTTCAAGAGAGGCCACCTGGATCTCCAAAGGGTTCTCCGAAACCTGCTAAAAGGAGTGGCAAAGAGATTCCTGAAGAAGAAGACATGGGAGATGCACAGAATCTACAGAAGTATCGGTCAATAGACTTGCAAAGCCAGCCAGACTTAGATACTATATCCAGTCCCTTGCATGTGAATGCTGGAGTTAGAGCTAGTGTAGAGGATCTAGAATCTCCATCTGGCAGTCTTCGTAAGAAAAAGGGCCAGAAGTCCCCAAAAGGTAAGCGTAAAGGAGACGGTCATGATCCTGACCCGTTGGCACTTCCACCTGAAGCATTCGAACCAATTTTTACTGCACCAATCACTGGTGTGGACTACAGGTCAAATCAGCCTCAGTACGGAGCAGGTTACCCAGCTGGATTTGTACCATACGGTCTAATGCCTGCCGGAGTATTTGCACAAGGCCCGCCAGGTACTCAGACCTACGCGTATGCTTATCAGACAGCCCCAATGGGTGGCATGCCAGGCCAGCCTTATACCCAAGGAGCTTACGTGGTTCAGAATACTCCAACCAATGATGGTAATCGTCGCACTGCTTATGCTATGGAGGAAACTGTATCACCCAACAAAAATCGGACTGTGTCCAAAGATCCATTTAAAAGAACACTATATCGAGATAGTGACCGATCACGACATGGTGGAAATAAACGTGGTGACCGAGCTCCTGATCTGTCTGTTGTTGCGAGGGGTGCAGCGCCACCTGATCCAGGTCAAGGTCACAGGTCAATCGCTATGAAATCAGGAACAGACCCTGATTCAGGCATTCACACAACTCAAGTGAGTATATGACTTTATACATGTACATTGCCACTATTCACTTTGTCCAAGTTAGCAACTAGTATTAAGATCTGCAAGAATGGAAAAACATTTACTCTGAAAACTCACCAGGGAGGTTAGCTTTTATAAATTTGCAAATTACAATGTTATAATTTCAAATCTCCAAATGCAATCTGTAACATGCTATGCTGATTGTGTTAAACTCAAAGATAGGGAAAAAATCACCAGAACCCTTCAACATTGTGAAAACTATTGAATTTTCTGGCATTGGGAGACTTTCAGTATTCAGACAACTAGCTGGTTGTTTCCAGCTATTTTACAAATAATTTTCATTACAAATAAAAATCTCCAAGTATATTTAAATATTTAACTGGCACTGCTGTATTTCTTATTTTACATTGTATGGCTCATTCAGAGTGAATATTTTGATGGGTCTTTCCTGGTTTGTGGCCATGATGATTGGATATTTAAACCAAAGTAAGAAGAATGTATTCGAAATAATTGTCTTTGAAAAGAAGAGAGAAATGAGATTCAAAGTCGATCTTGATGAACAAAATTGTGTTTCAAGCTCATGAAAACCCTTAATGTATTCTGCATCCCTGAAAATGTCTGAAAAGAAGAATAAGAATAAAAATTCCCCAAAAAATGAAAAAACATTTTTAAACTGCCACAAATAACAACTGAAAACCTGAATAGGAACAACTCTAAGGACTCCCCATTTTCCTTACTGTAGCAATTTACATATTTTTTAATTTTTATTTTTTTTTACTTTCACAGTGCAATGGAGTTCCATAACCTTGAAACTTGAAAAACTTTTTTAAAAGCTTGAACTTACACATGATAGTTGTCCATGAACCCTGGAACTTGGCAAGGAAGGTGGATATTAATCCATTTTATTCTCTGAATACAGGTGGTGTGGACAGACACAGTAGCAGATCCCACTGACCCCAAGCCTAATGAAAACCCACAGATTACCAGAAAAACAGTGACTCGAGTCACGACAAAGAGTGGTTATGGAGAACTGCCCCCTCAGCCTATGTGTAGGTTGAAGATTTGTTTAGATAAATTTTTTCAATTGTTTTTATTTGTTTTGTCCATCTTGTCTTGCCATGTTTATTTGTAGTATGGTTAATGTTTTCGGGCACAAGTGAAGTCTTGGCAGCCTGTTCACCGCACCCCTCTCTGTCCTCTGACTTTCTCAGAGTCTCGCTGAGCTTCATGCCTGTCCACTCTGTGATGTTGTTTTCCCATGTTTTTCTGTCTGCCATTCTTTCTCTTCTTCTCTGTTCTGTGCTTATGGGATTGTTTTTGTTTTTTGTTACTCCTTAGGGCTCTGTTTGTGTCAGGCCAGAGTTTTCTGCTATTGTATGACAGTACACAATACAGCCTGCTACTGTCACCCCCACTGTCTTGTGGGTCATCTCGGGAGAGAGGAAGACTAGGGGAAGGTAACCCTGAATACAAATACCACACTGCCTTGTGTGTTGCTATGATAGCAAAGGCTATGGGAGTAAACCCAGACAGAAAATCAGGAGTGGAGACCCGAAGGTGGTTGTCAGGGAGAACTGCATCAAACTGGCTTCCAGCATCTCCTGCAGCCGGACTAGTTCCAAATGTATTGACCTGGTCTCTCCCTTGGGTTTAACTAGAATGGCAGAGAGAGGGGTGGTGCCTCTGGGCAAAGCACCATCTCTTAAAAATAGCCCAGGCAAGGCAGCAAAACGAGGAGGCGTTTGCTCGGGCTTGGCAAGCGTCTGTCTCTCCTCTATAAGCCCACCCATTTCCGATTTGGAGAGGACACTCCAGCCATCCGTTACGGATGGGCACAACACGGGAGGTGGCAGTTACCGGTGATAAGCTCAATCCATTTGGCGTACGGATGAGCGCCAGGGGTCCCCTCTGTCGGTGGGAGCGGCTTTTCAGCTGCATTGATCAACTACCGCCCGCCGTAACCTGGGCAGCCCCCAGGCAGTTGGGTGTTGTTCCGCCACGTCAGCCTGCTTCATAAGGTGGTTGGAGCTAGACCAAAAGTCAAAAAGCTGACGTAAAGTGTGCACCTGGCAAAAACAGAAAAATACTAAAACTTGGTACCTGGAACGTCAGAACAATGCGCCCAGGCTTGCAACAGCAAGATCTCACTAATATTGACTCCATCAGGAAATCCCAAATTGTTGATCGAGAACTTCAGCTACTAAACATCGACATCGCTGCCCTTCAAGAAACTCGACTTCCCGACTCCGGGTCAGTCAAAGAAGAAAACTACACCTTCTTCTGGCAGGGCCTTAGCAGCGAACAGCCGAGAATCCACGGCGTGGGCTTCGCCGTAAAAAACTCCCTTATCAATTCGATCGCAACTCCAATTGGAGTGTCAGAACGCATCATGACACTCAGACTGAACACCCGGTCTGGTTTTACCAACATTATCTGTGTCTATGCCCCAACACTTACCTCCTCTGACGAAACCAAAGACATTTTCTACGAGGCATTGCAGAGGACTCTCCACAACATCCCTCTCACCGAAGGCCTGCTAATTCTGGGTGACTTTAACGCTCGAGTGGGAGCAGATCACTCCGCATGGCCGAAGTGCATTGGGCACTTCGGCATTGGCAACATCAACGAAAACGGGCAGCGCCTTCTGGAGCTATGCTCCGTAAACTCATTATGTGTTACAAACACGTACTTTGACCTTAAGAGATGCCAAAGAACATCATGGCGCCATCCCAGGTCTGGCCATTGGCATCAATTAGATCTTATTCTCTCAAGGAGGAAGAGTTTGGGCTGTATAAAAATAACTCGTTCCCTCCACAGTGCTGACTGTGACACCGACCATGCACTGGTAGTCAGCAAAATCAAAATTTCGGCCAAGAAAATATACAGATCAAAAGCCCCTTCAATCCCTAAGATCAATGTAACAGCAATCAGAGATGAATCAAATAGAAAGTCATTTGAAAAGTTATTTGCTGAAAGCATGGATAATGTCACCCAATGTGACTCGGTAGATGAAACATGGAACACTCTCAGTTCAAAAATTCATGACTGTGCCATCAAGTCTTTTGGACAGCATAAAGTTTCAAACAACGACTGGGTAGCCCAGAACAGCGAAATTCTCCTACCTCTCATTGAGCAAAAGAAATCTGCTTTCAATGAGTATAACAAAAATTGCAATCAGAGTACAAAAACTTGTTTGAAAAATGCAAAAGCTAAACTTCAGCTGGAGGTAAGACGTTGCGCCAACAAATACTGGACAGACTTGTGTAACAGCATACAAGAGGCAAATGAAAAGGGAGATATGAAAACCGCCTTTAGTCAGATGAAAGTAGCTCTTGGGCCAATCATCACCAAGAGCGCCCCACTTAAGTCTGTAAATGCTGAACCCATCACAGATAAAAATGAACAACTGAATAGGTGGGTAGAGCATTACTCTCTGTTGTATTCAACTGAGAAAAATATTCCACCAGATTTTGAGGAACACCTCCAAAAACTGCCAATAATGGCCGAACTTGACGCTGAACCTTCCTTAGTCGAGCTTTCCAATGCAATCGACCACCTGTCTGCTGGAAAAGCCACAGGAAGTGACAACATTCCTGCAGAGGTATTAAAAGACCTAAAAGGCCCAATATTACCACACCTGTATAACCTGTTACTGCAGTGTTGGAAAGAAGGTGTGATACCACATGATATGAGAGACGCCAAAATTGTCACACTTTACAAGAACAAAGGAGACAAAGGCGACTGCAACAACTATTGAGGCATATCCCTCCTCAGCATTACTGGAAAGGCTTTTGCTCGCGTCATCCTCTGCCGCCTTCAACAACTGGCGGAAAAAGTCTTACCAGAAACACAATGTGGCTTTCGAAGCAAACGATCAACTATTGACATGATATTTGCACTTCGGCAAATCCAAGAAAAATGTAAAGAACAAAACAGGCCGCTTATAACATGCTTTGTGGACCTAACAAAGGCTTTCGACACCGTAAGCCGATCTGGCCTGTATGCAGTCCTTAAATCCATAGGCTGTCCACCAACATTGCTAAAACTTATTGCATCCTTCCACACTGACATGAGGGCATGTGTCAACTTTGAGGGCTGCACATCCAATTCATTTGCTGTAAACAGCGGTGTGAAGCAGGGATGTGTTCTTGCTCCTACCTTATTTGGTATATATTTTGCAGCCCTACTCAAGAATGCCTTTGGTCAATGTTCAGGTGGAGTACTTATTAACACCAGAGTGGACGGCTCCATTTTTAATGTTGCCAGACTAAAAGCAAAATCTCGTACAGAGCATATTATGTTACAAGAGCTCCTCTTCGCAGATGATGCTGCAATCGTGGCCCACGATGAAACCACGCTCCAGGCTCTCATCAATAGCCTTGCCAAAGCCTGTGACAAATTCATGCTAAAGATCAGTGTCTCAAAAACTGTAGTTTTGACACAAGGCTTGAGAAACCCCAACCCAATCATGCTGAATAGCTCTCCTCTGGAGCAAGTGGGAAAATTCTGCTACCTAGGCTCAACCATCAGTGGTAGCACAGACATAACAACTGAAATAAATGCCAGAATAGGAAAGGCGGCCACAGCTTTTGGCAAACTCTCAAAAAGGGTGTGGAACAATAGCAAGCTGACCATCAAAACAAAGGTACTCGTGTACCAAACTTGCGTCCTAAGCACCCTGCTGTATGGCTCAGAGACATGGACCACCTACTCCAAACATGAGAGATCCCTCAACTCCTTCCACCTGCGCTGCCTACGCAAAATTCTCAAGATCAAGTGGCAAGACAGGATCTCAAATATCGAAGTTCTGAGCCGAGCCAACATTCCATCAACTCAGGCTCTCCTAGGCAAAAAAAGACTGCGGTGGCTTGGACATCTCCACCGTATGGAAAATGATCGCATCCCCAGACAAATTCTCTACGGGGAACTTGCTACTGGCAACCGACCCAGAGGTAGGCCACATCTGCGATTCAAAGACACTTGCAAGGTCACGATGAAAGCATTCAACATCGACCCCAATGAATGGGAGAACCTTGCAAATGATCGAAGCAGATGGAGACAAAAATTGCGCAGTGGCACGCTCGCAATAGACTTCAAGGCAAAAGAAACATACCTGACAAAACGACAGAGGCGGAATGAAAACACTCGCCAAAGTGAACCCAAAAGACTGACCTGCAATCACTGCCATCGCACTCTCGGGTCAAACATTGGTAGAATAAGCCACGAGAGAAGCTGTCAGTCAAAGTGAAAGTGAATATTCTAGCTGCTAAGACCGTCTGTAAAGACGCTAAAGGCCATATAGGGCTCTGTAAATTTCTTCTTTTTTTTTTTTTAGTTGGAATTTTGTTGTCAGTTCTGTCACAATCCACAGTCATTTTATGTAGGCTCAGTATTACTCTTCCTGATTCTGTTCTGCTGTTAAGACATTTTCATTTTATTCAGACTCTCGTCAAGATTGCAAAACAGCATTGTTGTTGCATGTTAGATGTGTCTGAATGACATGGAACTAATTAACTTTTCAGAGCAGATGCAGTCTTCAAAGCAGAGAATATCTATCAGTGTCACAAACTGGAGTCAGATATGCTTACCTTAGACTCTTAGTTAGAGAATACATAGTTTCATCCAGCTGTAAAAACTAGAGTGGGGTAACCAGAACTTCTTGTTCATCGAAATATAACTTTTTGGGCAGTATTATATTAAAATCTGTGCACTTCGAGAATTACAGACAAGTGGATAGCTGCATTCAATACAGCCAACTGTTACTTATCTCTTTAAGGGAAACTAGCTATCCTCAACCAGCTATCTCATATCTCCCCACATGAAAGGCGACAGACTTTTTACTGAACCAAGTGAAGAGGTGTAGCCAATTCAGATTATCTTTTTTGTAACCATGGAGACAGTATTCTATACGGTTATTAGATTATTTCTTACATATTATCGATCCGCGTTGGAACCTGGTTAAAAATAGCTTTTGAGGTTATTGGTAAGAGACTGTTGTATTTACAAAGCATGCAAGAGCTGAACAGTGAACACAGCTCAATATTTTCTTTATTTGGCTTTGTAATTCGACTGTAGTTCCTTAACAACAGCTTCCAAAGCTAGTTTTAACAAGGTGCCAACAGCCAACTAATGATGTGGTAGATCTTAATTTCATCTTCAATAACTGATATGTGACGCAATATGACGGTTCGGTCCGGGAGGTACAGGCCTAGTTATTGTGTAATTGCCCAAACAAACTTTTCTCAAAACTTTACGTCTTAAACAAAGTGATAGTCATCAACTTCAATTGCTTATAACACAGGCTAAAAATGTTCAGAATTCAATGAATCTAGCATCAAATCCATGGGAAAAGGGTTCTCTTTCACTTTATATCAATAACTCAGTTTATCTAAAATGTACCTTGTGAACCGAAGTGTCATGATGCATCACATATGAAATTCAAAGTTGAAGGCATATATATTTCTGAAAATGGGTAAAATGTCTGTATTCTACAGTCATTGTTTTGTGTTATTTTACTTTTTTCTTTTTTGGAAAGCAACAGTTTGAATGTTCTCTGCATACTACTTTTTTTTTTCCAGTGCTTGCATCTGAAGAAGACGAACCAGCTTTCTTGTCCCCAAGCAAATCTCAACAGGCATCCACTCCGCGCCAGGCCATAATGCCATCTGCTCAAACTCCTGACACTGAAAATGTTGCCTTCTACACAGGAGACGCTGCCCATCACACAGTTCCTCCACCAGAACGAACATCCACTCCAGCATCTATGCATAAAGCGCCTGTCTACAATGTTGCTATAAGAGATCGAATTCCAATGGATGATTCAACTGTTTAAACTCCCACACATTAAAATTAATATATAGTTATAATTTTGATTCAGCAAAATGATAGTTAAAGAAGGGCGTGTAGGCTACTTCTTATTTACTTAAAATCAAAAGATTTAAAAAAAATTTTTTTTTTAAATCAGAAAACCTATGGGGTCGCAAGTCACAAAACCTGAAGTTTCCAATGCAAGAGAAAAAAAGTTCTGTCATATGAAGCTTAATTATCTCCTGGGTCAGATTTAATTAAGTGCAAACATTAGCACAACTGAACTAGTTAACTGAACACATGAAATAGATGACTGCATAATATTTGTGTCACTGGCATAATTGATTTAGAACAGAGACTGACTGCGCAGTTCAACTGATGTCGCTTTAGCTTCAACATCACTTTGAATTTATATTCTCTTTCACAAAGACACTTTTTATTGACATTTATATCGCCCCTCAGAACACGTATTAGCGTAACCAACATTTTGTTAGTTTTGCAGGGAATCTGTTTTAAGTTTTGGGTGACTCCTGTGGTGTCAGTTTTCACCTTCTCGTGCTGATATTTTAACATAACATGTATAGGACTGCCAATATCCAAGTGCAAGAAAGCTTTTTTTCTCAAAATTGGACGGTATGCGATCCTTGTTTTTCGAGAAAAAAAGATATGCTACAAATTTAATAAGTCATATCTCAGCTAATAATTCTTGTATCAATTCCCTGATTAAAGAGGAGCTAGGAAACGGCACAAGTAATTGCATGGTGATTCTAACTCGATTTCGGCTGAAATGTTGGTTACACTAGTACATGTTCTGAGGGACGATATATAGCATGCATGGATGTCTTCCGTAGTTGCCAGTGATCTAGTATTAGACTCAGTAGAAACAGTGAGAGAAATCTGAGCTTATACTGCTTTCAAGAAGATACATTGTGTTTTTCTAAGTGGATTCTCAAGTTGTAAATCACCTGTAAATATTTGCACATTGTTATAACGCATGTCTCAGGATGTTGGAGAGAAGCTATGGTTAAAATTTGACTATTTGTGAAGCGCTCTTGGGAAATGGTCCACAAGTTGCACTTGGCACTTTCGAAATAGAGCCAAAAATAGATGAATAGAGACTTTCCAGTCCTGTATCAGTTTTTGGCATAAATAGGTTCCTCAGTCATTCTTTATGCCAGGGTAAAAGCTTCGTAATGAATTCGGCCTGTAAATATATATTTTTCTTCTCTCATTTTTTCCGATCCAATCTAGATCTAGTAGTCTCTTTATATTTACATAGACTTTAAACGCATATTTCTCAAAAGTGACTTTTTCGACCACCTTGATAATAGCCATAACATTGTCAGTTTTCAATATTTTTACATGAATAAAGTGCATTCTTCTCAGGATGGTTTGTACTTTTGCAGAATACACGTAACTCAATTTTGAAAAAAATTGGCAATATGGACTTTCCCTGGAGAAGCTCACATTTGATCATCACCTACCTTAAAAAAGAGTATCACTGCATTTCATATTGTATTGTTTAATATTACCAAGTGATAATTATCTTAAATCTTTCTTTATTGAAGATAAAATTATTAAAGGAGATTTTGTCACAAAAATACTGGTTGTCATGGACAAGATTGTGAGATTGGAAACTTGGGTTAAAAAGTATCCAAGTTCAAAATTTTTATCCTGCATCTAAATAATCTTTCTCCGGTGACCATAATATTGCTACGCTCAAAATGAATTTGAAATAAAGATATTCTAATAATAATTAATTTTAATACGACCAATTATCTCCTTTTATATTTATACAAAATTGAAAAAGAAAGTTATGTACTGATTCAGCTATCAGGACATTACAGAATCTCTTAATTCAGAGATACAGCTGAAGATGCCTTTCTTATACCTCTGTTGTTTTGTCAGAGTTTGTCCATTCCAGTGGTATGATTTTGTAAATTATTTTAAGATAAATGTACATTACATAATTTTTAATGTTTATGCATTCCAATATTATGACCCTTGTTTGCATACTTGACAGTATGTTAGTGGTCAATGTTTTTAGGACTGCAAAGCCAAAATTATTATTCAAGTCCTTGCTACCACAGAAAACAGTTTCACAGTTCTTGTTTTCAAAGTGAGCATTGAGCTGCAGCAGTAATAAGTCAGATCATACACCAATTCAAAGTTGTGTATTCGTTAACTCCTGCGTGACTTTTTCCTCTGCATTCAGAATATCAAACCCACTGGACTTTGTTCCCCCCCAGACTGTCAGTTATATTTAAAATATAAAGATTACACAGGAGAGGAGGGCTGACAGACAGTGCGAAAAGGAAATAACAGTAATTAATGTACTGATAATTGTGGTGTTATGTTTTGGACATCAGATACAAGACGGTTTTAAATGTAGACCTGTCAAGTGTCCCTTATTTTACAGGCTATCCTGTATTTACAGTATTGGGAAGGACATGAGATATAATGTTTTTCCTGAAAAGAAATTCCTGCCAGGCCAATTTAGGAAAGTACAAGACAGTGGTGACAGTATGCCCAACATGCTGATATGCATAGAGTAATGTGAACTGTGAAATGTATTACCGTATTTTGTATCATAACTAACTGGCAGTTTCAGTTTACCTTTATAGGGCAATGGTTTGGGTGCACCTTATTGAAGTGGTCATTTAGCTGACATATATGTTTAAATGCATATGTTTTGTGAATATCTATAGTTCAGTGATTGCTTAATTCATGCTGTTTGATTTAGGTTTTACATCTGGTTTCAGAATAATGAGGCTGTTTGAGTCACAGCTGGGGTCCAGTTCGGGTTGCCAATTGAGTGCCTTCACAGTAATGCCACAAAACGTGAGTTAAGTTGGACACCATATTAAGTAGGATCTAAAGCTGGAACCTTTTGTACCCGGGTTTAGCGCTGCAACAACTGGACCAGTGCACTGGCATAAATTATTATCTGAAATTCGTACAGAAGTTAAATTGGACATGCTTTATCTTAAACAATGACAAAGTTTGAATTTCTAATAAAAAGTGGAAAAATGGATCACCTTATCAGATTGTGAGAGCAAAGCAATTTTAAGAGCTTTGACTGCATTGTAATCAGTACAAATTCAAATAGATAAGGCAGTGTCAGTGAAGGCAATGGAGAAATAGGACAATTATTCTGAAAATGGTGCTTTTTTTCTTTTTTTTTGAAATTTTCAGTGGACTACATACTTAGTCAGTTAAGTGTAAATACTTACAAAATGTATGTGAGGGTTTGTACAATTCATGAGCAGTGCTGCATTTCATTAGGTATTCTATATGGGCCATATTTTCAAGATTTATAGGAGGATTTTGTGACTCCATTTTTAAAGAAAAGAATATTAATAATACATCAGCAGTGTGGATATTAGTTGTTGTTGTTTTTTTGTTTTTTTATTTACAATTTTGACATGTAAACTTGCTGTCAAATCTATACACTGTAACAGGTTATTACATTTGTTTGTTGATTTTTGAGAGATCTTTTATTTTCACCATCAAAATATTGATTGAGACTCATGCCAAATTGTGCCAGGTATGACTCAGATTTGTGTGCGAAGTCTGCCTGTGAGATTTGTCATTTTAATTATTGTGAATTTTTGTCTGTTTTTCTTTACCCTTCTTTTGAACCTGAGTAAGGTAATATTTGTCAGCCCAGAAAATATGCAATACCGGTTTTAGAAAAGATGGGTGCTCATAATGATATATATTCATGTTATACATTTAACATCGTAAATGAAACCAAACAAAATATGTGTTATCCATTATTATGGGAATCATAATGTAAACATTTCAGGAACTTACAGGAGTAGAATCTTAAATCCTGGCCAAAAGGGTTTTCATGTTCATTGTCATTATAACATTGTCCAGTTTCAGTCAAGCTTGGCATATCATTGGATCATTTTCAACTGGTCAGTTTTAGGTAGTTTATCTATTGTTTTTTCATATTTTTGTCTTAAATATAGAATTTGAAAGAAATTTGATTGTACACATCAAAGATACATGACAAGTCCATTTGCTTATTTTCAGGTACTGACATTCCGAGTAAGCGCTCAAAACTTATCTCATCATGAATTAATTCTGCATTGTAATCATGACCTTTTGATTGCAGGCTCTTTATTAACTTTGTATATATAATGGACACATCAGTGTTGACGTTTGATTACACCATAATATCATAGATGAAAACACATTTTCGGTACATATTTTTTATGAGTAATTAGTTTGTACATAATAAAAGAAATGTTTATATATATATCTGAATCTTACTTCAGAGTTTGCGCTTTCTTCATTAGTGTATTCTCCAATTCACTCCATATTTACCTCTACAAAATCGCATTTTGAAGGTGTTTATTTTAAATTATTTAAACCAATAATGCTGAGAGTAAGGAAAAGTACGTGTCAGTTTTCTCACCAAATGGTTTTTATTACTTTGCCTTGAAATTTTCAAAATTTTTCTGAGGGATTGCACAGTTGTCCTCTTAACATTCTTGGTTTAGAGGCAGGTAGGATGAAAAATATAACCAACATCATAATAAGATAACATTACTGATCATAGTATTGCAAGAAAGTAAATAGATCATATTTGCAAATGCCTACAATGGGGGACAAATTATGTTAAAGAAAGCTGAGCATAACATAAAAACTATAACAACGAGGCAAAATCATTTTTTTCAAATTCCACATTTTTTGTTTTTAGCTTCAAGAAGATTCAAGGGTATAATCATAAAAGCTTACAAACCTTTTAGGTTTATTATGGTTTTTACATAACTTTCAGTTTTGTTGTCATTTGTTAGTCTCCACGGAGCTTTGCAAATTCAGTTAGTTGTTGTTTTGTTTGGTTTTTTTTGGTCTTTAGTCATCACTTTCTGACTATTCTGTAACTTTACTGCAACTCACTGCACATTTGAGATCATTTAATACTGTGCATTACTGCGGAACAGCATTGACACTACACAGTTCCCTTAAATTTCTCCTGCCTTAGGTACAACCGCACATGCTGGTAAACACATGCAGTGAAATCATGGAAACAAAAATAAAAGTGAAACTATTGGGAGAGCAAGGCTGCAGGAGATCCTCGGTGAAATAGAATCCTCCTCAAAAGTGTTTTGTTCTTTGAATTCCTTGTGCTCAATGTGCCTGGGTGTTCTCCTAAAGTTTTTGGGGGGTATTCGCATTCGAAATTCTGGATTTTAGTGATCCACCTCGATGGTGACCAAACTCATTGTCTGATCTTTCAATGTGTGGGTTCACGCAGTTAAGTCACAAGATCACAATAGGGATGCAGCAGTTTTAGTATTCAGGAATTGAAAAATATTGAAACATTCAACAAAACTTGATACCATCACTTTATTGGTCTGTCTGATTAAGTTCATCCATAATCAAGCACCAGTAGAAAAATATCTTTAAAAAAATATAGCCATTTTCAAGAGCATTGAAGAAACTTTTCATTGTACATAAATTGGAATATGATGACAAAATATGAAGCCATACAACAACAAAAAAAAACCACCCATTTTGCATAAGACAAAATTACAGTAACAATTGCTTTTTTTTTCCCTATCGAGGAGTGCATGGTAAACTATTGTACCTCTGCTTTATTCAGAAGTTGAGATACATGTATGTGGTAATGGTATGCTTCATGCCTTTCACAGCGTGCAGCTTGTGTTATAAGTTGGGGGTTAAATTCTGGAAAAAAAGCTGGGTTTTCATGGGTACAGAAACAGAAACATCAAAAACCCATCAAGTAGTAAAAGGAAAGAATGTTTCCATGTGTACGGAAATGGGGTTTCAATGCATGTGAAAACATTCCTTCTGTTTCACTACTTGAAGGGTTTTTGACATTTCCGTTGCCATTTCTGCACACATAAAAAGCCAGCTTAAGGGTTCAATAATGTGCTTATAAATATCTATAATTACTAGGTCCCATAAAGAAAGACATCCAATTTTTTGCTTCTCCCAAAATATTTGTAATATGATAGTTTATCATGAAGTCCCCGAAATGCATACAACAAATGAAAGGTTTTGGCACAGGAATGTTACTACCAAACACTCAAACTTCTCTTTCACGACCATCTCGAGGAGCATATGGTAAACTATCATAACTCTACTTTTTTCAAAAACTGAGATATTTGGTAATGGTATCCTTGTCGCCTTCGACAGCTCACATGTCGTGTGATAGGTTGGGGCTTAAATTCTGAAAACCAAGGGTCAAATTCAAAAATGCTTTTTAAAATATCAACTATTAAGTAGGATAAAGAAAGTTATTGAGTTTTTTGCTTCCCCTGAAAAATTTCTAACAAGATACAATAGTTCATCATGCAGCCCTCGACATGCATAACACAAATGAAAGTCTCCGGTACAAGAATCAACACTATCAAACACTCAAACTTCTTTTTCATGACCATATCAACATTAAATTTCAGTAGTAAGACCATTCAAATTATATACACTTGTATGGATTTGAAAAAAGTACGATGGCTTTATCACAACCTTTCAGTTCAGTCGCATCCAGTGGATTTCTAATGTTAATAAAACAAATAAAAACAAAACCTCCATTTCAGCCACACCTCTTGGATTTAGTATCGCATGCTAGCTGAGTCATCCAGCATTCACCAGAATAGACCCACTTCCACCCAACCTCTCTCTCACCCTCTCTGCCTCCACCTATTCCTCCTCTCTCTCTCTCTCTTTCTCCCTCTTTATCTCTCAGATAGCTTCTATACTTATCTGGCTCAATAAATATGTTATGATTCTCATGTAAAGATATAACTGCATATAATCACCCAAAAAATCTCATTTTCATCTTAAGTGGAAATGCACATCGATAGGCCATTATAGAAGGTGGACGATGAACATATATATATAAAATTATGATGGTGCAGGTAACTTGCTGACAAAGTTACAAAACTCCCTGCCCACTGTCTGAGGGTCCTCCCACTGTGGGTAATGACCAACTGAAGCGTCCAATGTCACAATTGTTTGTTTCGGAACTGTCCTCCTGGTGAAGTTATTCACAATGAAAAAACAGAACAATTAAGGAATGTAAGATTGTATAATGTGCAATGATGTGAAAATGGTGATGGTGTTTTCATGTGTAAAATGTCTCAACTAACATCCTGAATTTTTTGGCCCCTGACATTTTGAATGATCAATTTTCACACACTGCTATATTTTTATTTCCATTAAAAAAAAAAAAAAAACAGACATAGAGAAGAAAAAAAAAAACTACTGTCCTGTATATCTTTTTTCCAGTTTAATGTCATCATCTCCTTTATTATTTACATTTTTTAATATTCTTGTGATTGTTAACTCTTTAGAAATCACACCATTTGCAGACAGAGACAGAGACATGTGAGTAAAATAGTCAGATTTAATTAAAGGTTAAGTTTTTAGTTTCAGTCGAAGGTCCGTATTTTTATTCTTTACTTACTTGAAATGACCTGCAAATTCTGGAGGATTTACAGGATCCACTGGCCCATAGATCATAAGTACTATAAAGAACAAGAAACAAAAAAGTTCATCAAGGGCACTGTACTTCACTCATTTTGCCAAATTGGAATCCAAACACCTGGCAAATTTGTCTCAAGATTTGAGCTTGAGCTGGGTTTTTTTTTGGCATTTCAGCAACAGCTAGACAGGACCTTGCACAATTTACTGGCAAGGAGTCTAACCACAAACAATGATAATATACAGTACCCTTAATTAAGGGTTATCTATTAAAATGAAAAATGTTTCATACATACAAATTGGAAATATTGTCTCCAAAAAGTGCAAAGCAAAAGACATTTATACAAGTACAAATAAGTTTTGTACATGCATGGCTAAATTCTGGGGTATGAGAAAGTAGTTGAAACACCAACAGGATATTCTGTGTGTTTACCTTTAATGTCTGTAGCCGTCAGAGCTCCTACCCATCTCAGCTTGTAAGCTTGTCGTTCTCTTAAAAAGTTGATGACTCTGAAGAACAGGAGAACAACAACGGCATTTACAGCCTTTGTCAGACTGCATGTAATTGTTAACACACAGAGCTCAGATATATACTGTGTGTGACAAATGCTGTTGATTGCTATAGTTACCTGTTAGAGGGAGTGGAATGGTTCATTTACTGACTCCATCATGCAGCTGAAAGCATCGGAGCAATAACACAATATTCTAAATCTTTACCATTCATTTTACTTTCTTTCAGCTGGAGAAGAGTTTGAGTTTGGGTTTTACAGTGTGTTGGCACGATAATGGCCACTTAGCCCATGTCATTGACTATTTGAGTACTTTATTTGTGTTTCATATTCAGAGCTTCTAAAATTTCACAGATTCAATTAAATCATCTGTCATCTGGCAGATAAATTTATCATATTGGTCAAATTCTCAAATTTGTTTTGTATGGATCTGAAATTTTTTTTATATATAAGTATATATGAGTATAAAAGTTTTTAAATCGAGTTGTTGATCTTAGCCTCTCGCAGAAAGGACAGGGCGTACTGTGGGTCCAGTAATAATTCTTTCATGGACCCGCAGGCACATTGCCTTCTCCGGATAAACATGAAATCTACACATTCAATCAAGAGAAAAGGGGGAAAACTGAGAATATTCACAGCTTGCTATCTGTATTTATCTATTCAGCCTTTCTGGATAGGAAACTTAACATTTTCATAAGATTTTGGCATATAATATATGTTTGGCGATATGAAAGTGAAAACAGAAAGGGACACGGTAGCTATAATTATCACTGGCAGGTTGGATCTTAGAGTTTTCAGCAGTTCAAAATGCATGCAGGAATACTGTTCACCACACCTTCAATTAGATTTATATCCCCCATCCTGCATTTTATTTGAAATAGTTTTTTCAAACCGCTATACTTTCTGTCGAGGGTATTTTCAAACGACTTGTAGCAACTTACTTATAAGTTGCTCGATCACCATTATTGTAGCGGAGAGCTGCCCAGAAATCTTCAAACTCTGCATCAGTGGGTCTGTTTTCACCAAATATTTCTCCAAACCTGTTTTGACAACAAAATTTTCATACAGATTATGTCCCTTTTTGTTATTACATTAGCCAGTCACAAAATGCTTAAGTCCAAAGAATTTGCCAAGGTAAATCATTAATTGTAATACTGCCACCCACAGGAAAGACGATGTCCCAGACAACATGGCCTTTTCCCAATTTTCTAATAAATCCCTCACAGATCCTGCAATCTTTATCCATGAGGGATGGAATGGGATGGGTGTCTCATTATGTAAGGCTCAGAAAAGCTTGTGAGCCAAATCTCATGCATTTGAAATAAGTCAGGACTTTTCACAGCAAGTAATTCCACTTTTGCAAGGTCCCCAATCCCCTACCTCCATGCCCATTTCTCTATCTCCTCAAATGCATTTCTCTTATGTGGAAAACACATGATATCTTGAATTCAAACATAAATACGACTGTAATATGAACTACTTTTCAAGCTGAGAAAAACAGATGTTATACCCTCTTTTAAACAGTGGGTAGCTGTACAGATGACTGGCAACGTAGCCAAGAACAGGCACAAGCAGCAGCTGGAAAAACAAGGAGGTTTTTTGCAAATTTTATGAAACGCTGAAGTGAACAATATATACAGTAAAAACTGAAATTTTATTTGAGGGACTTTTCTTCTGAAAATATCATTTGTAACCCAACCATCAACCCTATGGAAATCCAATAGGTAGGACTGACGTGAAGTTTGCTCATATGAATGGCATCGTTCTCATGTAGATCCATTGGTTATGTCCCTATGGTAATCTTATAAATCCTAAAGAAATGACTTCAGCAGAATGTTTGAAGTTTCATATAAAACTTCCGTGCAGCACTTTTACAATGGAATAACCTGTCACCAGTAAAAATAGCAACAGTTGCTTTTTTTCCTATCCCAGTGTGTATGTAACACTTCCCGGACAGCACCCCCTTGTCCATCTGACATGTAGAGTTGATAGGATTATCATAGGGATTATCATATCTCTACATCAAACAGAAATGTTAGCTCAATGCCATAACCAGCAGATCTATGTCGGAGTGATGTCATTCCTACGTGCAAACTTGACATCAGTCTTATGTATGAGATTTTCATGATACTAGCTGGGCATCCATTATTTTCTACACTGTATGTCATTCTTTGCAGGTAATTCAGACAGCACTGCTTGGCTAAAACTATCTACTTGAACTCTTTAACTGTAATAGTCATCATTTCAGTGACAAAATTGCATGAACAGTTTCTAGTATTGATCACAAGCCAGTCTTCACGTGGCACAGTTTCAATGTGTCAATCTCAGACAAGAAAATGAAACTGCACACAAGAATACGTCAAATTTTATATATCTTACGTCATTCCATGAAATAAATTTATCAGCTGAAAATGTGAAAAACTACACAAGCTCATGGCAGATACCTGCGGGGGATGAAACCATTTTTTCATATCTAACAATTTCTTTCAGGTGCCTTCAGTTCAGGGGTACTCCATTGTTTAAATAGCAAGGTCGGCCAATTATTTTAACGTTTTCTTACTCTCTTTATCGAAAAGTGTAATCTCAGTTGGTAAAAATCATATATATAGCACTTTTTTATCTCAAAAACTGTTTTGGCTGAGACATTTCTTAGGACAAAAATAAGAATTGTCTCTTTGCCTCATTGCTTCAAAATAAAGTTATAAGTTCCATTCACGGCTGTTGTTAGAGGCACATAGTATTTTAAATTACAAGCCATTGCTAAACAGTGAACAGGACTCAGTATTTTCCCTAACTGGCTTTGTAGTTAGACTCTCTCTCTTCAAGTGCCAGATCTGGAATAGATATTGACGATCATGGTTCGCCACTCATTCCTCCGCTCGGATGCTCTCAAAAAGCCCATATTGTCCTGGATTTTGCCTGTCGCCCATCTGTCCAAACTCTCTAAATATGCTATTTTTTGTCTGTCTCTGCTTCTTTTGCCCTCTATTTTTCCAGTTAGAGCAAAGGTGTTCAAGACCTTTGTGTCGATTCAGGTGTTCCATGAACTGCAATGGTCTTCTCCTAATTGTTTTTATTACACTACACACCCCTAATAGCATTCTCCATTCATAGATTGAATAGACAAAACCCGTGGTTCAATCAAATAGATACTAAAATACTACACCTTTTGTACAGGCCTGGGATGATGAGTGTCTGGGAAAATACCTGTGTAAGAGAAAATAAATCAGACTATGAATCTACCCATTACACTTCAAAATAAGACAGTTTTTTATCACATTACTACCAGAAGGTTTGAGTCAATGCTTGGTTCCTCGTGCACCTAAATTAACAAGCAAATAAAGAGAAATCATGCATTTCAAACATTATGTGGGTAAGTGAGTTATGTAGCGGGCATTTTTACATAAATACAATACTTAAAAACAACTTGCCCTTTACTGACACTAATTTACACCTTTTTTTAACGTTTTTGCACTGTCAAACAACAAATATCCCTATGCAAAAACATAGAAATCCATTACTGGTATAACTAGTAATGCAGTACTCATAATTCTTCCTTCAGAAGAGCTTATCCTCCTGTTCAAGAAAGGGTAGAACATGTAAGTCCACAAATATGCAGATCAATATTTTACCTCCATTCAACATTGTCAGTGACAGCATTTTCAGTTCTTGTTTTCCAGCGTTGTGTCTGGGAAAAGTGAAAAAAATCTCACTGTTAACACAATTCTACTGCAGCCGTAGCTAAATGTCAATAGAAACTGAAACTATAAGTCCAAATCTTGAACTTAACTCTTATATAGTAATTATTAGTGCTTCCTAAATTTTTTTTAAAATTATGCTAGTTTGGTTTCAAAATTGTTGCAAATATTTTCACTATCCACATATTTTTATCATGTTTATATTATAAGTACCTTTTCCATCAAAACTAATTTCTTCATGCAGTTGAGTAGTAATTAAATGGCTCACAGTAGTCCTCCGTCACTGGTACTATCCTTTTCTATTTTTTTATTTTTTTTTTAGATTATCGATCTGCTTACCAGGGTTCACTTATACTGTTGCCTGGAGAGTCAGGGCTCATTTTCTTCTCTTGTCTTTGTTCACTATCTGGTATCAGTTTTCCAACATTCATTAAAATTTGTTGCTCAAGATCTCATGAGAGCTGTATTCACCAGTATATGATCTATAATCATCCCCCGGCTTAAATTCAGCTGTTTTCTCACCTAGCTAGAAGCTCCAATGCCACAGTATCTCCATAGTCATGTGACAAAATATGAGCTTCTTGGACACCAAGAGTTTTCGCTAGGTGGCCAACGATATCTGCTTGCTCCCCGATAGTGTAGGTGTGGTTTGTCTGGTGTGTAAGAAATCACAAATTATGTCACATGAGTAATCTCAGGTAGGAACCCTCCAGAAATCCAATTCGTAGAACTGACATCAAGTTTGTATATGAGAATCACATCATTGCTACAACATCACATGAATGTCGCTTTGATGTAGGAAATCCCCTCTCCCCCCATAGAGTAATCCCACCAACTCTATGGAAATCCTTAAAAATCTACATCGGATTGACAAAAGAGATGCTGGCTGGGTGCAAAAGCATAGCCAAGAAACTATCAGCACACATGAAATTGAAAGGGGAAAAACTTGAGAACCCTCTAGCTGTAGCCACTGATTTCATCAACACGTCAGCTCTTGGGGCTTCCTATATGAAATCTGGTTGGGGGATATGAGTAGCCAGGAACCACTACAAAATTAACCATATGCTCCCAACTAGCATCGCTATGTCAATCTGATGTAGATCTTGGTAGGATTGGTAGGATTACAATAGGAATGGTCCTACATCAAACAGACATCAGTGCGTTGTCATAACCGAAGTCAAAATTTAGCAAAAAGAAAAAGTTGTATGGAGCAAAGCCTCGCATAAGAAATAATACCCAAATGATACAATGAAAAGCAAACTAAAAGAGAGAACAGAAAATGGCCTACAGATGGTTGCCATAACCAGCCGATCTATGTAGGAATAATGACATTTCTATGTGCAAAATTGATATCAACCCTACGCAATGGATTTCTGAAGGACTGTTGGCTGGGCTAATACTGCCTTTAATGTAAACACAGTACTATTATTGTCCATTTCACAGTCCTCTTCAGCAGCTAAATCTATATATTATTGGCATAGCTTACTAAAATTACCATGGCAGATCCCAAAACAAAAGCCACCTAACTCCAATTTTTATGAAAATTATGATGAATATATATATATTTTTTTTTCTTTCTCCAAAGTATCATTTTCCTTGTCATAGGAATGGTTCACTCCACAGATATTTTGCTTTCATATGTGTTCATATGTGGATTTAATTTTGGAAACAAGATAATTTGATCAGAACATGTAACATCAAAACAGAAAGCCAGATTTCTAAAAGTCACATCCAATAGATTTACATGGCTCCAGCAAAGAATGTCAGGAATGTTATGGGTGTTTTTCTTTCTTCACTTATCATAGTATGATAACTTGTCTCCACCTCTCGATCCCTTCTTACCCATCTCAAAGCTGGAAGGACCTCTTGTTATACTAAAGTATCTGACTAAATGACAAAGTAACTGGGATTCAAAATTCCACAAAATTGAATCTGCCCCTCTTCTCAGTAAGACTGAAATGAGGTCAACAAGAAGAGTGGTTTCTGTCAGTGTTTCCCAGCCTGTTATTTCACAACACTCCAGCTTTCTTATCAGTCTGACCCCCTCCTCTCTTCATTTCCAACCTATCAAGAACAAGGGACCGGAATTATTACCAGGAACGTCATTCACACAAGTGCTTTCTTCAAATATAATGAGGGAAAACAGCACCAGTGCAACTATGAAAGAAACAAATGAAATATTATCAAAAACAAATTGGGTCACAGCAAGGCTTGTTCAACTTTGCTATGTTCAATTTTCTATCCTGTTACATTTTTTTGCTGATCAATCGATCAAAAGCTTGGTTTGTCATTCCTTTTGCTTTGCGTTTTATTGTATCTTTTCTATATTATTTCTTGCGAGAGGCTTTGCTACATACAACTTTTTCTTTTTCTGTTTGCCATCTTTTACTTTACAAAGGAAACAAGTACTACATGTAATAGGTCTACAAGTGACCAACATCCTCTTACTCCTCCCATGGCTTGCTCTAAAACGGGATCTCAAAAACGCCCCATCCCCAATGGGACAGTATCCTCATTTGAATTCGAGGAACATTTGCTTACATATCTCAACCATTCAACAAAGAATTCAAAACTCACAGGTTTACCACTAAATCCAAATCCAACAAAGTCCAACATAACAATCTGACTGAACTGTTGTTTCATTTGTGGTAATATCTGAAATGACACGCAAGTTAGACAGTAAAAATCAGCAATAACTAAAGTCAGACATTGCGAATGGTTTCATTTATACCACACAAAACATATTATAAGGAGTGAACAGTTAGTGATTATTAATAGGTCCTGAAAAAGAAAATATTGCTGAAATGATTTATGACACCTTTAGGCAGCATTTCTCCTGGTATTATATTGGATTTAATATATATGTTAAAATAACAGGAGCTTATCATTTATGAGTGCCCCCCATTTTTACCATTTCACAGATTAATGGTGACCAGGATCGAAGTCTACAGCTTTCATTTGACTTCCCCAAATCAAACTTCTAACTGTCAGCACTGTTACGTTAGTATGATGAAGTTATTACACTTCATCAGAATTGGTGTAATTGGATGATACCATTGTGCTGGATATGGACAGGATAGATAAAATTGCAAAGTAAGCATGAGACAACAATCAGTCAAAGCAAACCAAATAAACAAACATGAGGCACTGCCTTGCTATGCACGAAAGTAGCCCATCAAGGAACAGGGGTTGTGAAATATAGAGCATTATTGTGGCCCCATGTGCTTCCTGCATTGCAGAGATTAGTGCTGCAATATTGACCTTCCCAGGACCAGGGTTAAGTTAAAATATTACTAAATAAAAACTACAAAAGCTATTTGCTTAACCTCATGAGTCATTAGTTCGCACCTTAATCCAATCATAGCTACTTGTTGGAAAACCATGCAGACATATAACAGTGCCTGAGGGTCCATTTCCTTTCTCATCTGAGGACAGATAATTTTTAAATATTATATAGATCATGAAAATTACGGTGGTATTAGCTTCTTCACCACTCTGTGCTTTTCCCCGTTGTATTCTGGGCAAATATCTGGGCGCACTCTCACAATCATATTTAAGATGTAAGCTCTGTGTCTGCAGCGCACTTGGACTATCGATTTTAGGACGTACGGTGTTAAGAGTTAAATGATAAGGACGATGATTATTACAGCCTTAACAATTTAACTCTTTCAGGGTGTCAGTGTTAGGGACTGCGGTCAAGTCTGGACGTAATTAATTTTTTCCTACTTTGGGAAAAAACAGCATGCATGGTTCCGGAAAATGCTTAACAGAAAAAAAAAAAGTATTGATAGTAAAGTAAAATGTTATACATCAAATAAAAGAGAATTGAATGTAGAATACAATATAAATCGGTGGTACGTGCAGACGCATTTTTCTCTGGCACCAATAAATCAGGGTAATGTTCCGAAAGAGTTAAGAAACCTAAAAAACACCCAACTGCCTTGCAAATCTTGACAAAACCAAAAGAGACAGAGAAATTGTTCTTTTTATGGGGTAGGGGCCATTTTTGTTCAAAAGCACATTTTGTTCTTGAGCACTGCAGATAGAACTGGCTATCCTTGTAAGTGTGGCATTAGATCTAGTCTAGATCTAAATGTATTTTTAAACAGATTTAAATTTACACTGCCAGATTAGAACGTTTTTAAGATTTCATATCTCTTTATAAACTGCTGCAAGGAAATGTCTTATAGTTTCATGATCATTCCTCCCGTACTTCGATATTTTCAGGTTTTCTCTTACCTATGTAAAATACATTCCATCCCATGAAATCTCGAAATTCGCCCCTCCTCTTCCACCTTCGAAGGTTATTTGACAACTGGGGCGCAGGCCAATTGATGAAAATTGCGAGGCATATAACCTGCACAATTACGACTGTGCTTACGATTGTGTTCGGCATATTTATGTATTAGGTTTATTTAATCTTGATTAATCGCAACCAAACAGTCCACACTATTTTGTTCCGTATAACCAGTGAGTTTGGGGTGGGCGTCTCCTCGGCTTGATCCAAGGTTTACCCCAGAGACTGCTAGACTGACCCAGTCTGCGGAAGCTGAAAATACAATGTACAGCAGTTCAGAGCAGTAAAATTATTTTGAATAGGTAAGCAAAGATAGTAGTTGTCTACTATCTTTGAGGTAACAATAAAGAGCCTACACGTGTCAAGCAACAGGCGGGGGGTGACGGTGTGTGTGTGTGGGGGGGGGGCGGTGGAAGTGGGGTCCAAACTTAATAAATTTTTAACAATAATTCCTGAAGTCTTACGAAAGAATTTTAGGAACCCTGGAAAATTAAGCTCCCAGTAAGCATGTTGTAGTAATTAATTCACAAAACAAATGTGTTTTGGAGGCAAAATAAATTCTGGTCTTATTCGCAGAGGCAGGTTTCTTGGTTTTAGGCTGTTTATTTTAGAAGAGTTCCTCCACTATTTTAACACTAACAAAGCCTGCGGTAGCGTAATGACTAGCATCTTCGCTTGTTCATCAGGAGACGGGATTCCCGGCTGGCGAGAGTTGTGCGTGTGTTGTGTGTGTGCGTGTGTGTGATTTAAACGTCTTCTTTCCGAAAACTGCTCATTATTAGGAATCAATCTGTTTTACTTTCAAGATTTTGTAAAATATGTGTCATTGCTAATTTGCTCCAAATTACTGCCTTCATTTATCTCTGCTTATTAAAAGGGACTTTTGCTAGTTAGAAATGATAAACGTAAAAACAAATTTCAAAATATAAATTAAATGATTAAATTTCACTCCTCTCTCTTCGGCAACTTAGATCCATCCTGTTTTAACTGAATATGATATATTATAATATTCGTGTAAATAATAGGCCTACAATCAAGTTTTTTTTAACATTACAGAGAATTAAGTTTCATAATATTTACTAGACATGTATGTAGCATTATGGTTCTTTTTTTTGACAACCATCTTTACTTGATACTGCCTGATTGACCCTTAAGGTGTTAGTCCAAGCTAACAGACCATCTTTCTGGCAGCCAACAACACTACTATCCCAGAGGCTCAAAGCATCTAACTAGGTTAAAGTCAATCCACCGTAGAAAAATGACGGATACTTCATTTTGCAATTAATTGTGGCTCCTTTTTTACGCTTCCTAAGCTTTTAAAGCATCCCCGAAAAGGCAGGGACTTGAGGGCCAGCATTTAGCTCCCTTTAATAATAAACTTGATGGCTCGTGAGGTGTGAACTTCAGAATTCTGCTACTTTGTATCATCTTGTAATGTGGATATTTAGCGTACGTATTAATGGTGAGTATTTCACTTCTTTGCAAGAGTTCTCTGTCATTGAAATGTTCTATTTATTGTGTGTACTTGTCGTATGTTTGGGAACATGTACATTCATTGTTTGCGTGCGCGCGCGTGTTTGTGAGCTCGCATATATTATTAGGCCTTATTGTTATTCAGAAGCAGATACAGGAGAATTCCGCCTCAACAAGGCATTGCAGCTAGATGTGTGCCATATTATAAATCAAGGTTCCAAGTCATCTTACTCCACGTGTTATGCTTGTTGTTAAATTGTGATATCGTAATTCGTATACGTATAGATGTATGCATGATGTATGTGCTCTTAAACGCTCTGTGAAAGTGAATTTCCCCCATGGAATAATAAGAGTTATTCTTTTCTTATCTTAACTTAACTTATCTTTCGTTTGCATACCGCTTAAGGTAAATTTAAGTTTGAGCTAAAAGTATTCCATCTCCTTGTGCAACTGTCATTATGACTGTGCCCATTTGCTTTATGGTATGATTTTTTTATTTTTTTTGTTGGATTCTTCTGACAGGCGATTTTGCACTGAAATTTACCAAGCTCAGAACTATTTGCATCTGGCTTTAAAATCGCACATTCTATCGCTGTCTTAGCTGTTAAGACCTTTAAAGAAGATTATTTGATGGGTGAACTACTTTTAGTAGGTAAGAAATACCCATAGGACATACCACCCAGGCGCCCAGGCAGTGGCCGACCTACATTTTTGGGACCCTGAAGCTTGAACTATTATGGGGCCCCTTCCCAACCAACAACAATAGGGCAACGTCCAAAATTCATTAAAAATAATTTTCTTCAGGCCCCTCCTGGGATTAGGGGCCCTGAATCTCAAGCTTAATTAGTTTCATAGTAGATCCGCCACTGGGCCCACGGTTAAAGGTTTAGAAAAGATTAAAGCATCCGCTCGGAGACCGTTAAGAGTTTCATACGTTTGTCTTTCTACATAGAAAATAATTCATAGAAGAACTTTACACAAGCAGTTTAATAGTTGTAAGTGTACATGTAGAAAACATTGTACATCAGCATTTCCACCAACCCAAAAGTGTACGACAATGTGCACAGGAATAGTTTTGCAAATCTGGACACATAATTATTACATAATTAAATTAAAAGTCGAGCAATGTTAGTTTCGTAAACTGCGTGTGAACCAATATAATATTGTTTAGTAATTAACTTTTCACAAAAAGTTTTGACAGAATAGATGTGCCTTGTGCATTGGGAATTTTACAATTTCACAGAGAACAGTTACGTGTATTAACATTTTCATAATTATAAATGCAGAATAGAATGGCGTTTACAATCAATTTCAAACTTATAGAAGAGATCTATAATAATCAGCGTTTTCACAAATTTCAGAATAGAACAGGATGTGCTCTGGCGATTTCACAATTATGATTATAGGACAGATGTGCATCAGCACTTTCGCAGATCTCCACGTGCGATCAAAAAAAAAAAGTTCACAATTGTCATGTTTGTAGAACAGATCTACATTAATTTAGTAAACTTCACAAATCTAAATAACAAAAAGAGCAGATGTCCATTAGCAATTTCATAATTCCACATAATAATAAAACAGTGCGCTTTACCAAGATCACAATCATAATTATAGAACCCGGTGTACATGAGCGATTTCACAAATAAACAGTTGGAACATATACTCAATAATTATATAATCGCAATTTCACGTATTTGGATCAAGATTATAAAATTATCTACACTACAGTGGTTACGACGGAGACAAATCAAACTACTGGACATAAATCGATATTACTGAAAGTTTGAAAACATTGACCAGATAACATAAAATGCCCATCGGTCAACCTGAAGGTGGCTAATGAAGAGCATGAAATTAACCATGACATACTTAGAGTTTTAGAAAGAATGCCTAAGAGAGAATGTCTCAGAGCAGTGGCATAGGGTGGCTTTTGTTACAGGGCTGAGGGCAGTGACGGATCTACATTTTCGTGAGTCTGAAGCTTGAACTGCTATGGGGCCCCTAGGAACCAGCAACAATAGGGCAACATCCAGTCCACTCATTAATGGAAGTTTCTTCAGGGCCCTTAGGGATAGAGCGAACGACTGCCCGCGTGTCAAAATCCGTCGGGCTCTTGGCTAACGTTTGTGAATGTTATCGTATCAAGAAAGGTAATTCGATCACGCAGTGTTTAGTCCCGCTGCTGGATGTGTTCGCCATAGCTTGGCACAATAATTCGCTATCGCTTTGAACGCAAAGTCTTATGACATGTACATGAATAGCTACATTATGAGAGCAGACAGAGAACATACTAGAAGTAGAAGCCCGGTAGGCAGAGCTCGTGTGTTGCCAGAATGTGTATAGAAAAAAAAATAGATTCTCGCAAGATGTCTGCTCAAACTGTCTAATGGCCAAGTCATTAAAGTCATAGAATGGTGCATCCCAGCCAGACGCGATTGGTGACAGAAAGGTCACGAGCTGAAAATCATACTTTGTAAAACTCACACCGGTCCTTACGCTAATATTGCCACTCACCTGGCTATCTTTAAAGACAGACATTATTATTTCTTTCGGCAGCAGACGCCAACGCATTTTAATTTCTGTTTCACAATTAGCATCACATGATTGCTGAAGATGTTTTGCGTGATCCCCTTCAGACGAAATTTTCCGGTAATGTTCGAATATTTTAAACATTAAATCGAAATTCCTCAGCCATAAACGTATATTATCCTCTGTACTAAGACCTGTCTTTGGGTGGCAAAACAGCCGTTGAACTTTATATGGTATAATGTTTTATTTGTTGTTCTGTCAGTTTGTACCTGAGTCTGAAATTTGTTATCTGACATTTTCTGGAGGTCTAGGCCAGAAACTCTCGAAGGTAGCAGTAAGTAAATTTAGAAAATATTGTTTGTTCTAGTTCAGTCAAATCGTCATCGTACCCCACAAATGTAGTGCACTTGTTGAAGTTTACGGCATTTCCCATCAGGCCTCAGTACATAATATATTGCATATTATATCTCTGCACCTGACACGGAAAAGAGGACATCTGCATTTGGGCTGTGATCTAATGTGCAAGTCGCCGAAGTCCGGAAAGCCTCTGACTTTGTAAGACACAGCTTGACCTTAGGGCCTTGAATCTGGAACAAAATGGCAAACCGAAGATTCCTCGGGGCATAGAGCTCAATGACACTTGACAGGATGCCATTCCGTATAGCTGATCCCATTGTAAACCAGACAGACAATGTTGTTATAAACTGCATGCAGCTGTGAACTCCTGGTGACCTCTGACATAGGAAAGTCCTGCCTGACATCTGACAGCCAGATCCAGTTCAGCATTCACCTAAACTTCCTGACAAGCAGAGTGGTACTGGTTGGGAAACACTGAGCAGAGACAACCAGCAAAAATGGCGGGTGGCGAGTACTGAAACTTGTTCTTGGACAAATTAAAATGTCCGAGATCTGTTGACCGTCCTGCGGCTGGGCAAGTTCTGTCACCCCAGATTTGAGTGGCCAATATAAAGGCTCACAGTCCTCATGGCCTTACAGAGAAATGTGGCTATGTTGGAGATGGCCCGGCCAGTTAGTCGATCCGAGACTGGCATGCCTGCAAATAACCTGAGTAATTCATCACTCATCTCCGTGTTAAAGGCTACCAGGCGTAAGCTGTCACTGATGTTAAGATGTGTCCCATTGATAGCTTCTGAGTCTAGTGGTGCTGATGAAGTCATTGTGTTTGTCCAAGGGCCAGGGCTACTGAGAGTGGGAAACACTGCAGTAGTGGTCAGATCTGTATTCATCTCTGATCCGTTATGATCTTCTGTGCCAGGCTTTCTCCTTCTTTTGGACAACTGGTTATCATAGAGTACCCGTCCTGTGAGCCAGCGCCCATAGATTGCGAAAGATATTTATACTTGCTTGCCCCAAAAGCCGCCATTGGTGGACATTGGACTTTAAAGTCTCGGCAACAGTTTTTTTTTTTTGTGAACCAGGCATAATTATTGCATGGCAAAGAGCATGGCAATCTCCTGCCACTGTCGCACTGATCACAACGGGACATACCTTATTTGTAGGCTGTTGTCGTCGCCGGTCGTGTTTCCGACAACCCATACCTGCCGCAAGAGAGAGGAAAACACCAAATTCAGAAATATTCCAGTCATGTCTGGCGCTTCAAGACAAATTTTACTGTTGAATACTAACATCTAACAACACCACAAAGTTTCATTGGACGTTTGTGTGAGTTGTCATGCCTCTTGCGTCCATTTAGCTCCGCTGACCAGTCTTTTAAGTACAATTTTTCTGCGAGCTGTAATCGCAAAGACACCACAATCTAAGCATGACCATGCCCTCCCCCAAAACGCCAGGAAGATAGTGTTTAACATATTTTGACAACGACTTTGCAATTTAATGTGGTATCTTTGAGAACTTGATTGAAATAATTAGATTCCATATCTTGGTAAATAGATGACATTTAATGCCACCAAAGTACCGACTATATCACTTTCTCCGTTTTTTTTTTACAGATGAATGAACTCCTTGAGAAAAATTAAATAACCTCCCGTAGAGGCAAATCCTCGGATCTCAAACAAATTGGTAAGCTGAGTGTGCCCTGCCATATCATAAATAGACCACATTACCAACTTGGGGGTCCAGACCAGAGTAAGGCAAGCCATTGGACCATACGAAGACCTGTTATCCACAGTGAAAAGAAGGAAAATGAAATGGCATGGTCATGTGTCAAGATCAACAGGACTTGCCAAAACCATTCTACAAGGAACGGTGCGAAGAGGCAGGAGGAGAGGAAGACAGAGAAAGGGAGGGGATGACAACATCAGTGAATGGACTGGCCTCACACTCAGCAACTGTCTAAGAGCGTCTGAGAACCGGAAGGAATGGAGGAAGCTGGTTGCGGTCTTCTAAGACTCCGGGAGAGAGAGAGAAAGAGAGAGAGACCATCACGCCCTCACCTCTTTCACTCGCGGCCTGGAAGAAAAAAGGTTCCCAAATCCCTAACTCTGATTTCACCTTCAGCACTTACTGAGTCCGAACGTCTTGTTAGTTAATCAGTGGAAGGGCCGGGGTAGAAGGTTGGTTGGATGGGGGCTATCGCTGGGCTGTGCTTAGGGCATCAGTTGGTGTTAACCGGTACGACATTGAATTTCGCCCTCCATAAAAATTAGACGTCCCCTCTCCCAACGTAACGGACACCCACTTCCCCTTACCATGATACTCCCCCCCCCCCCGATTTTCCATGCCTTCTTCTTTCATATTTAATATCAGCAATCTTGTTGACTTTTCTCAGATCGTATTATTGACAACGGGCAGATATAACAATTAATTTTGATCAAGAACTACCTCTGGAAAGGAAATTTTACTAGGTACTAGTTGGCCCTTTGTCTCCGGGGAATATATATATATACAAAATATGATATTAACGCTGACTTTGGCCCAGCAGTATGTAAAAGAGGTGAAGAACAAAGCGAGGCGAAGATCGAAATCTCCGATCATACTTTTATATTCTACTCGAAGAAAGGGGGTCTCGTCATAGACTAATAAATTAACCAGACTGGAAACACGAGCTTCGGGCTGTGTCGTTTTTTACGGAATTTCCCGAGCGGCGGCCGTATAACCAACGTGGCCGCCGCTCGGGAAATTCCGATTCTAGTTCTATCTGCTGTAGGAATTTCTCTTTATTTGTCAAGATTGGTTGTACATGTATTAATTTCTTGGTGCGGAACCAAACTTCCGCGTTCAGTAGGCGCGTCAAAATGGTGTCATTCAAAATTGTAGCTATGCTGAAGCGTCGGTCGTTACCGTAAACCTAATGTGGCGGATGGTTCATGACCTTTCGCTGTTTTGTGACGTCACACAATGGGATCATCTAGTCTGGGTATTTTATTAGTCTGGGGGTCTCGTTTTCGTGGCTGAAAAAAAATCAGTCCAGATCTAGAGGGTTTCAAATATAATACCCACAGAGGCCCTTATTTTATGTCATTGGTAACCCTGATCCCCAGTATCACCATAACAACAATATCACAGTGGGCCGTAGAGAGCACTTTCATGACATCATCAAGATGTGGACTTCCTACTGACGTCAATACATTTATATAACTTCATTTGAACACGAACAATTGATAAGTCAATATGTACAGCGTGTCCAGTGTGAAAAAGTCCTCTCCACTGCGTGTTTAATCTCTTCTGAACAAGGCCTTTTGCTCTTTGTAACAGTATCATAGAAACTTAAAATAACGCAGCGACAGGTTTTTAATGTTTTATTGACTTTCACCCACCCAGTGTTCGAGTGCCATTGCCGCTTTTGTGTGGTGCTTTCTTGAAACAACAATGGAACGAAAGAGGGCATTAATGCCGATTCCGTTCAAACTCGTTGTTTCCTGTGTCCCCAAACCTTTTTAGCGATGACGAAATGGCCAGTGAACGAAAGTATTGGCTAGTGGTCGCTCAGCTCAAAGCCAAGAGCAATTTAAACGTATAGCGTTTTGACTTTTTACTCACTTCACTCACACGATCAAATGGAAAGGAAAAATAAACAGACAAAGCATTTGGGACAACTAAACGCGAGTTAATGCGTGGATTTTAGACATTTCTTTTCTTCAGAATGAACTAACGTTTACAGATAGCTCAAGATGGTGATGAAATGCATTATTAATATTTATTTACTATCCAGTGTCTGCGTGTGTCTTCGACAACTGTCAACTACTAACAAGTACACAACCTTACAGCAACAATGTACACTTTCTTTGTTGAAAGATCGACGTGTTCTAACCACGTTCGAGTCTGGTGATTTAGACTGTGTCAGAAACTGTGTCGCTACACCGGACTGTGAAATGGCACTCGTTCAGAAGGGTGAAAACATGAGTCCTGACTGCACATTAATGTCTTATCTCCAAGCTGATGTTCAAAGTCAAAGTTTTTATTTGAGTTCAGCCGGAGAATGCTCAGCATATTTGATCAACATGTGCCGGAATGGCGGAATTCTCAGCGAGGGTGTGTGTAAATGTACCAAAGACTTCGCAGGTAATCTGTCTATTTTGTTGTTACAGCTTGTTAGTTCCCTTTGTCCCCCACCCCCCCCCCCCCCGAATAAAAAAAATGGTCGTGTACGTCTCATACCAATAAATTGTACTCTCCGGCGTCTTTACGAAACACAAGATGCGGCGTTTGAGACGATGGGATATTCGAGATATTCCCCTGAATAAGAACTTTTTCAAGAATTTTTTTCACTGATCAAAAGCAATACACGCTTTCTTTTTCGTTTTTTTTTTCTTTCTCTTACTTGTATGTATGGGGGGAGGGGGGGGGGGAGAAAACAAAGACACATTCACGCGATGATTATGTCATCAAGGAAAGGAGAAAACTTTCAGACAAATTCATTTATATTTTCAGGACAATTTTGTGAATACTCAAACCCTTCTTCTTGCGCGGTAAAATGGAGAAAAATCAAGCAAGTATTCAGCAACTTCACAACAGTTTTCGTCGAGCCTTTGGTTCTTACTGACACAGCTCGCCATCAAGTCAAAGTACGGTACCGAGATGAAGCGAATGGTATGGCGGTTATTTGGAGTGAATCATATCACAGGGAAGACATAGATCTGTTAACTGTCTCTAGATCGTTTATGGAGAAATCATCTTGGAATTCGTACGAACCAAGTCCCAAACGTTTATTTCAATGTGCTTTGGACAGTGCTGACAATGAAACTATTAAGACTCTCTTCACAATAGGTCAGTCATGTCATCTTAACTCTACACATATGGCTTATGAAATTCTCGCCACTACTGAAGAAATTTATACGTATCAAAATGAGTCCAACTGGCTCCGGGTGAAAGCTGAAGTAGAAGCCGGTCACGAGTTCTCGGATACTGCTGCGTTCATAGCTATACTAGAAGACCCAGTGGTAATCTTTCAAAGTGTGTTTCGGAAGCTTAGTTTCCAGCGACGTGCAATAACCGAACCTCCTCGCTGGAAAGCCATTAAAACCATATTGGGTGATTTGTCAAGTATTATGCGTGTGAATATTGGCACAGGGATAACAGGTCAACCCGGGACTGGTCCTGAAAAACCACTTTATTTTAATCCTTGCTGGGTCTCCACAGTTACAAGTGGAAACAATACCTTAGTGTCGTCTACAGCGCTGGGTGTGTTTCTGACGCGCGGACACAATGTCCGGGTTAGGTGGGATGCAAGATACCATAATGTTGTAGAAGTGATCCAAGCCGGCGGAGAGTTCAACTTTGTAGTGGAGCCGTACTTGGATAGCTATGACGCTTTACCATTTAACGCCAACGCAGCCCACGGAGTGAAGACGTTGATCAGTTCCGCTGGTAGAGCAATCTCTTGTCTGCACGTGGTGGAAACGGACACAGTGGTCGGTCATGTCACATCTACAGGGACCGATGTAGGTTGGTTTGTGGACACTAAGATATGGACCAAAGTTTACGCCGTGTTTTCTAATGCAAGGTCAGTTTTCTAGTTTTGAACTCATTGGTGCCCTGTGTTCCATATTTGAAATACGCCACTTGATGCTCACTGCTTTAGTTATGGAACACTTTCTAATTATGTTGAGTGTCAATAAATAATTTTTCGTTGTGAATATTTACATTTCTGTATTAGTTTGACTATATTAGGCTAAATGAGTTTTGTTTGTTTCTGAAGTTTTAGATGAGGCAATGTATGCCCGCGCACTAGGGCGTTAACAAGGGATATACCGTAATGCATGTTCAATGTATCTAGATTACTATATTCCTTGAAGAAATAATGATTTTGTTTGACTTATGTTTTTATTGTATTTGTTTACTTATTTACCACACCTAATTTCTGAGGGGAGAGGGCATCAGTGTGTCGAAGGGGGAGGGTGCAGTTAAAGAAATCATACATTACCTTCAGCCGTGCTCAAAATATTTGCAACATTGAATTATAATTGTCTTTGAATGTGTTTAAGAGAAATGTGTAGGCTGTTAATGAAAAGATTTGTCTAAAAAGCAATGAAATACAACAACAGCAATCGTAGTTTGTACTCGTAATTATTACCTACACATACAAACCGTACATGAATACTGAGCACTGGTACTGAAGTCTTTATTTTGGGAAGACCTCTGCCCCAGGCATTAATTTTGCACCTTATGCCTGAACATTCACATCTATTTTGCTCATTTAGTGTTGCCCATGGATCATTATCTGACCTGGCCTCTGGGGTGAAGGAGGGGAGAGACGTGCGTCTGTGGCTACAGTGGCTCGACTCCGACAGATCCAGGTATATGAGTACACAGTGGAATGCCGTCGCCGATGATGGAAAGGTGAGTCCGAACAAATATAAAAAGCAACACCAACAACAAACATAACCACAGCAAACTCCAACAACAAAAATAACAATAGCAATAACTCCGACAGCAACACAAAAAGCAACAACACCAACAAAGACAACAAGAACACCTACAACAACAAATCTACCACCGACAAAAATGGAACAACTAGATTCCTAGTCTCAGTACACGTTTTACTTTTTCTAGTTGATCTTAGTTGCTTTTTCTGAAACGACCTATTAAGAATTCACTGATGCGTGTATTCTATTCTCAGTGTTGTATCATCGGAAAATCCTTTGGAAACAGTGTCCACTTCATGGCTGTCCCACACATTCTCGCCTTTCTTCCAACCCACTGCTTGTCTCATTACGCTCACCAAAACCATGCGCAGAGCGTCCACCAAAGTATTGTACAACTACTATACCTCTTGCGCACTGTTGCTGTGAAATTTTAGTTATCCCTAGCGTTAACAGTGCACACCTGTAAACTTTAAGACAGATTTGGATAACCCACGGCCCGTGATTTTCGTGGGCCCCCGAGGTTGACTGAAAATTACCTTTCACACTGGTCACTGCGACGATATTAAGAAGGAAAAAATCGGCATTGTCCTGCACACGCATTCCTCCCCAACCCCAACCCCTAAACCAAACAAGGAAGGTTTATGTAGAAATCAACATGAAATAAATAAATGGCATCTCATTAAGGAAGGGCTTTAATTATGAGGTGAGAGTATCCGGCCCTCCTCATCATCGCATTTTTCAGGTCTGGCCCTTAGTTTATGAAAGGCTGGCAATGCCTGCTTTACTAGCTGCCTTTTCACAGAAATCTTAAGGCATACAATAACTGCCTCTATAGCGGTGGGAAGCGGATCGGAACGGATTATGCGGATAAGAATACAGAGGCAAAGAGTGTTTTGCTTTTTCATACATCGTTTTCCGTAAAAATCGCGGAGCGAAGCAGATGCTGTGGACAAGCACAGCCATGGAGTAACGAGTTTCTTCGGGGGGATTTTGCGATTTTTTGGCCAGGCATAATGATTATGTGGACTACGTAACAAAGATATTGGTCTGTGAATTACTTCATTGACAGGCTAGAAAAGGTTAACACCGAGAACTCAGAGACAACATAGAATCATGCGCGTTTACCTTTAGAGAGTTAATTAAGAGAAAATAATTACGTACATTATAGACGCATGGAACTCTGTGTATATATTATATCATTATGCGTAGCAAGGACCATTTGTGAAGTTGAGTTCTGCGTTTTCTCTGCGTTGTTTTTTTCCCTGGAGTGTGACATTCCTAGCTTTTCCTGTCCGTATTTTGTGAAATAAAAAGTTTCGTCTTCCGGAGTTATCTTTCGATAGTTTGGCTACACTTTTTGGCACAGCATGTGTTTAGGTCTTTATTTTAGGAGGTTCGCTGCTCTTGGCATTTATACCTTACTTTTTTAATAATTAATTATTATTTATTTTTGTTGTTCTTGTTTCTGTGTGTTTTTTTGATAGGGATTAGTTTTTTTTAACGGTTTTGCCCGGGCAGGGGCCTTGTTCAGCCTGCTCTTCTCGACGTTCAATTGTCAAGGGAAGGACCCTTCGAATTTTTCGTCCTTATCCAAGAAGACTGGGTGCTTGATCCTACCTACCATAGGATCAGAGATAGGAAATCCCCCCCCCCTCCCAAAAAAAACAACTTCAACATGCCTGCACCGACCTGGGATCGAACCCGGTACCTTCGGCATGAGAGGCGAGCACCGTCCTTACCTCTAGACCAACATGCCCCCCTCCCCTTTTATCGCATTGATATTGAATTATCTTGGTGTATAAAATACACGTAGGCTAATGGGAATCAAGCTGCCTAGGGATGCATACTTTAGTAGTCCCGGGAGTAAATTGGGCTATTATTGTACTTGTGATTGTATAATTTTATAATTATTTTATATGTTTGCAGGTCATCTAACATTGTCACTTTTTTTCTTCTCCACCTCTACCCCGATCTCCAGGTGAGTACAGAGTCGGTGCTGACCTGGAATACACAAAGGACGAGCGAGTCCAATGTGACGCTGAGCCCGCAGTGTGACTATCAACAAGTTCTTGTGTCTTCAGATGGTCGAGTGGAAGTTGTCACCTTCAACATCTTGACACCTGGCACTGTAGAGATACTCACTGACCACTTCATTACCTGGTTTCTGCACTGATTAGCCACAGGACTTTCTGATCATTAAAAGAAATATAATAATAATTTTGAGGTCAACCTGACATAGTATCTACCTTTGCAGTTGCATAATCTTTGATGTGAAAAAAGAAAGAAAAAAAAAAAGATTTGGCTGAGCCGGAGGACCAAATTCGACCTAACAGGTTTGAAAGGTCAATGGGAGATCTTTGCCCTCTTATATCGATTGTATTTGATGGTTAATCCTGTCCTTCCTTTGGGTTTGCCATCTGCATTTAATACACATAATTAAATCTGTTGCTGGTAGATCTGATGTCTGGTAAGGAAGGAACTATCACTTCTGCCGGATCCAATTCCAGACCGATTTTCGCAAGTTCGCCGGACATCTCATTGCCATCAATACCTGTATTGTTTGGAATCCAGCCGAGAAAGATTTCTTCACTTTTTTTTTAATCGAACAGCGCGTGCATAAATTGTAAAAGTGAAGGGATGGTGGGATTTTATTATTTTAAGGTTTGGCAGTAAAGGACCATTGGGCAGACCGGGGAATCTGAACAAGTCATTCAGTATTTTGTGCTATATTGGAAGTTCACTTTTTCATGTAATCAGCTTGGTTTCAACCATCACGGGAATCTGATTTTTCGTTTGTTTTCTTTTGTTATTGTTTTTATGTCCATTATAGTTTACATTTTTGAAGGCAAGTTCGCGAAAAGCAATGCATATAATGGCGCTTTTCCCAAATGAAACGCGCATTTGGTATTATGTGTATGACCATCTAGATTTTTATGGTGTCGACCAAGTGCCAGGGGACTATGGCTTATATAGTGCCGTAGTTTTCGCCTCTCTCTCTCTCTCTCTCTCTATCTCTCTCTCCCTCTCTCTCTCTCTCTTCCTCTCTCTCTCTCTCTCTCTCTTGTTATTTAAAAAAAATAAAAAATCTTGATGTCAGTGCAGATCAGCGGTGTCCTAGCCTTTTCAAGTGCAACTCAAGATATAATTATGATTGAAATACATGTATAAAGCAGAATTATTTCAATGGATCCCGAGCCTTCCGTGTTTGTTGAACTACTGGATCTCAAAATCAATGCCCGCTTTCGAGATAACTACAGATGCTTCAGTGTTATCGATGATAACATGTAAAGAGCATAGAAGTAGGAAGTGACTACGGTACAGAGTGACTGCAAAATAATTGAACAGGCAGACCCATACATGTGCACAATTTATGGGGGGGGGGGGGAATCACCTTTAAGTTCCAGGCTGCAAGTCCTGAATATTGTGCGTCTGTGTATTTTCTACCGGATGACTATTTATATTATTTGAGTTGTGTAATCGCTGACTTGCCTCTGTTGCTGTTGCGCTGTGTTTTAATTACCGGTATACGATCAACTATTGACATGATATTTGCACTTCGGCAAATCCAAGAAAAATGTAAAGAACAAAACAGGCCGCTTATAACATGCTTTGTGGACCTAACAAAGGCTTTCGACACCGTAAGCCGATCTGGCCTGTATGCAGTCCTTAAATCCATAGGCTGTCCACCAACATTGCTAAAACTTATTGCATCCTTCCACACTGACATGAGGGCATGTGTCAACTTTGAAGGCTGCACATCCAATTCATTTGCTGTAAACAGTGGTGTGAAGCAGGGATGTGTTCTTGCTCCTACCTTATTTGGTATATATTTTGCAGCCCTACTCAAGAATGCCTTTGGTCAATGTTCAGGTGGAGTACTTATTAACACCAGAGTGGACGGCTCCATTTTTAATGTTGCCAGACTAAAAGCAAAATCTCGTACAGAGCATATTATGTTACAAGAGCTCCTCTTCGCAGATGATGCTGCAATCGTGGCCCACGATGAAACCACGCTCCAGGCTCTCATCAATAGCCTTTCCAAAGCCTGTGACAAATTCATGCTAAGGATCAGTGTCTCAAAAACTGTAGTTTTGACACAAGGCTTGAGAAACCCCAACCCAATCATGCTGAATGGCTCTCCTCTGGAGCAAGTGGGAAAATTCTGCTACCTAGGCTCAACCATCAGTGGTAGCACAGACATAACAACTGAAATAAATGCCAGAATAGGAAAGGCGGCCACAGCTTTTGGCAAACTCTCAAAAAGGGTGTGGAACAATAGCAAGCTGACCATCAAAACAAAGGTACTCGTGTACCAAACTTGCGTCCTAAGCACCCTGCTGTATGGCTCAGAGACATGGACCACCTACTCCAAACATGAAAGATCCCTCAACTCCTTCCACCTGCGCTGCCTACGCAAAATTCTCAAGATCAAGTGGCAAGACAGGATCTCAAATATCGAAGTTCTGAGCCGAGCCAACATTCCATCAACTCAGGCTCTCCTAGGCAAAAAAAGACTGCGGTGGCTTGGACATCTCCACCGTATGGAAAATGATCGCATCCCCAGACAAATTCTCTACGGGGAACTTGCTACTGGCAACCGACCCAGAGGTAGGCCACATCTGCGATTCAAAGACACTTGCAAGGTCACGATGAAAGCATTCAACATCGACCCCAATGAATGGGAGAACCTTGCAAATGATCGAAGCAGATGGAGACAAAAATTGCGCAGTGGCACGCTCGCAATAGACTTCAAGGCAAAAGAAACATACCTGACAAAACGACAGAGGCGGAATGAAAACACTCGCCAAAGTGAACCCAAAAGACTGACCTGCAATCACTGCCATCGCACTCTCGGGTCAAACATTGGTAGAATAAGCCACGAGAGAAGCTGTCAGTCAAAGTGAAAGTGAATATTCTAGCTGCTAAGACCTTCTGTAAAGACGCTAAAGGCCATATATATATTTTGGGGGCCTGGGGGGGGGGGGAGAAGGGGGGGTTAATTTAACATGTGTCTTCATTTGTGTGAATGAAATTGATTAAAGTCTATACTCTATCAATATCTTTCTGCCTTGTGGTTGGATGTTTCAGAAAAGGCAAGGAGAGTTGACATTTTGTTCACTTTGTCATGGAGTGCAACGCTCACAGCTTTACAATGATTTTACAAACAAAGAAAAAGAATACAGTGTAGCTATTTTGCATTGTAATAAATCATTCCAAACTGCCATTGTACATTTTGTTTTCGTGAACAAAAGAAAAAAAAAAGCCATAACTGACATCATTTTTATAGCACCCACAGAAGACATTCGGAGAAAGTGTCTTTGCGTCCCATTGATATCACATCGGCAGAAAATGAACTAAAATACGCTAATAGACTTTTTTTTTTTCCTAAAACTTTGTAGGATTTTGACAGCCATTTGAATTTTAGCACCAGATCGATCATCTGAGAAGTGATTTAAGCCACATCTTAATCAAGGTGAATATCATGCCAGGCACTCCGACTGAACAGTGAAGGTGCAACTAAAGCGTGTGCTTCATAATTATGTACGGAAAGAGAAACTATAATACGTACTTCCATTGTGAAAAATAAACATTAAAAAAGTGAAACAAACGTTTTTTAAAAAAGGCGCCATTTGACAACACCGTTCATTAATTCAAATTCTGGCAAACTACTTTGTTTCTGTTTTTTTACTGGTTACTTTTGACTCTTTGTAATACTGTACGGTAATAAAAATAATAAACATAAAATGTACTTTCGTTGTTACAGAAATGAAACCTGGTAGATAATAATGCTAAATCACATACATTATGTGCTTGTTTCTCACTGAAATACCCCCACCCAAAACAAAACAAAAAAAATACTACCGGTATATAAGGGGTGGCGGGGGGGGGGGGGGTTAAAGGGGTTTACAACAAAATGTCAGGGTTCCCACAGGTCCTTAAAAATCACTGTTAAGGACCTTGAAGGGTTTCCCTGGACAAAAAAGTAAAGACTTTTTAAAGGGCCTTTCTCAAGTTTTCCAAGTGTTATCCCACATGTTTATAGGTACCTACAATAAAACAATTACTCATCGATAAAGGCGAGCCTTTTTGCTTCTGTGCTGCCGTTGGGTAGTCATATTCTGTTTAGATTCTATACATTTTCTATTCAAACCTTTTATTGTTCGATTGTTTTATCTGTTCAATTTTCCATTTTGTTTTCCTGTTGTTGTTTTTTTTTCCTTGACGAAGGCTGTTGCCGAAAAATCGGCCATTTTCTATCTTGTCTTTTAGTTTTCGTTTCATTGTGTCGTTCGGGTATAATTTCTTACGCGAGGCTTTGCTACATACGTCTTTTTCTTTTTGCCAAATTTTTGCCTTTTTGCTGCACCACGGCTTAACAGAGAAGCTGAGAAAGTTATGACAATCTGGTATTTAGAGAACTTTTTAAGGAGCTTTGGTCTGGACAAGTTCGAGAAATCAGTTTTTGAACTTTAAAAACTTTTAACTACCTGTTTTTAAGTCATCTGACTGAGCATCATTTAGTTTATGACATTCACAATGCTCGAGTACTTTCCAGTTTCAATAGATGAGGAAATCGACATTATTATGTACGCTATTTCTTTGAACACCGCTCCTTTCTTGCTTAGATGAGTTTCTAGTTTGTCAACAACTGTGTAAAAAAGCTGTAATATAAAATTTATCTCTGGCACTGAAAAAAAAGTTTTCTTTTTTTTTTTTTTACGGTACTTTCCCCCCTTTTCTCTTGATGCCCTAAGTACGTGCTTATTACAATGGGAGTGTTTATTGGGGCTACATGTAGCCTTCATAACAATTTGAGCTACCCGGAGGTCAATATTACCTTAGCGAGAAACGGGTGGCCCAAATAGTGTTTCAGGGTTGGGGTTGGGTTATGAAGGCTACCTGTAGCCCCCCAAAACACTCCCTTATATTTTGAGTGACGATCTTATGTTGGATGAACTACGAGTGGCTAATGTGGTTACTGCGTGGGTTCAATAGTAACTCCCTTTAGGATACACAGGATTAACAAACACAGGGTTCTGCTGGCAATCTTATTTATTCAAAAAGCCTAACAAAGGTATCACTGCCAAACAAAAAAAGCATAGAGAACCCTATCAAGAAAAAGGAAAAAGAAACCCAGAAAAAAAGAGAAACCCAGAAAAGGAGCCCAAAAAAAGAAGCCCAACCAGCCACAAGCTGGAACAAGAGAAAAAGACAAAAATATGATTAGGATATAATGACAACATTAATCAGGCAATCAATGGTGGACATACATATTAATAGTATTAAGTATTAAATCAAACAACAACAACATAATATAGAATTTAAGCAATAACCAACTGGATATGTATGCATGGAATAAAATAGCGCTAAGGTTAATGAATAACAACTACAAGAGGCTATATCATATACACAAGGAGTTTCCTAGTACACTGGCAACATAAACTAATTAATGTACTAATCAAAGTATGAAGGACATAACAAATGAAGGGGCAAGAACACAATAGCTTCGCTCCACTGAGCCGGTGTACAGCACATCCAGAGTGGCCATTCCATAAAATAGTAACGCAGTGGCCAACATGGCCCACTGACCGTCCATAACACAGACGCTGCATCCCAATGCAGGCCATCCTCATAGGCCCACTCCCATTATTAGTACTAACCCGCCCCAGGGCTATTGTATTGGTTACTTCCCTTCCCAATCGATACTGAAGGGTCATGCCCTTTGACCTTAGCCGCGGAGCTATGCCGCCAGGCTAACATGCGTATGACACACCACTAGATACATAAAGTAATGTGTACATTCCTTAAAATGAAACTGTCCTTCACACACTTACGAAACTCATAGAAGCATAATACATCTGGATAACTATAATACATGCACATGATATATATATATATGTCGGCGAGACTCATTGCAACATGTGTAGATTCATTGAAACATTGTTCATCCACCGCCGCACATAGAACAATCCTGGGGCTCACCCATGTGAGGCCCAACTAATATTATACATCTCCAATACATGTAATTAATTACACATCTTAAACACTAAACACGCACTCACAATCACACTGCTCTCTATAGCATAGTGGTACTGGCAAGGTACACAAATACCCGTAATACAATCAAGTGTGTAGTGCCGCTCGCTATAACATAAGTCATCCACATCAACATGTCAGGAAATCCTCACTGCCTACCACAACAAGGCAATGCTACACACACACTATATATATGCACACAAGCAAATCGTGATAGCTTGGTTAGCGAGCCATCATTATCATCTAGCACCGCAAACGTTAACTTTGACAATAAAGTCACAATATCAAGACACTGCGCTGCATCGCCGACTCGTATGAATGCAAGTAGTGAAAGCCGAAAGGAAACTGCTAGCAGGATGAAGGAGGAACTGAACACCGCCAAAACCAAGACCAGGATTGGATACTGGAATGTTAGAACAATGTATGAATCGGGTAAGTTAGCACAAGTAACATCAGAGATGAGGCGCTACAACCTACACATCCTGGGTGTAAGTGAGAGCAGATGGACTGGATCTGGAAGGATCAAAACATCCACTGGAGAAACCGTTCTCTACTCTGGAAGAGAGGATGACCAACATCATGGAGGAGTAGCCATCATCCTAAAGAAAGGACTGGACAAATGCTTGTTGGAGTGGAAACCAGTCAATAGCAGACTGATGAGGATGAGGATGAAAGGACGACACACAAACATCACTGTCATCCAATGTTATGCACCAACCAACGAAAACGACAACACAGACAAAGACGACTTTTATGAACAAATCCAGGGGGAAATGGACATGACGCCACGGCATGATCTCATCATTGTCATGGGAGACCTCAATGCTAAGGTAGGTAAAGATGATATAAATTATGAAAGAGTAATGGGAAAACATGGAACTGGAACAAGGAATGACAATGGAGAAAGGCTTGTGGATTTTTGTGCCTTGAACAACTTAGTCATCGGAGGGACCCTTTTCACACACAGAGAAATTCACAAACTCACATGGAATTCTCCAAATGGAAGAGACAAGAACCAAATAGACCATTTGATGATCAACGGTATGTGGAGACGATCCCTTCTAGATGTGAAAGTGAAAAGAGGAGCTGACGTAGCCAGCGACCACCATCTAGTGGCAGCACTTATCAAAATTAAACTGAACAAGACCGGAATCAAGACATCAAAGCAAAGACACCTTAGTATTCAGAAACTGAGAGATGCAAGTGTTAGAAATGCCTTCAACATACAAGTCAAGAACCGATTCCAGGCTCTACGAGAGTCTGATAAGAACAACCCTAATGAAAGAGGAATCGATTCAGAGTGGAAAAGAGTAACTACAGTGTACACAGAGAGCAGTGTAGCCTGCCTTGGATTTAATGAGAGAGGGAAAAGCAAGGAGTGGATCCAACAAAGAACATGGGATGTGATCGAGGAGAGGAAAGTCATGAAAAAGAAACTCCTACAAGTGAAATCGGAAAGGCTGAAAGAGAGGTACCAACATAGCTACACAGAGTTAAATAAGAAAGTGAAGAGACTAGTAAAGAAAGATAAACGAGAAGCCATGGAACAGCTAGCGGCAGATGCGGAGGAGGCAGCAGCAAGAGGAGAACAGGGTAAGCTCCACAAGATCACTAAGCGCATTTGTGGCAAGTACGGTGGAAGACCAAGTGTTCCAATCAAAGACAAGAATGGGAAACTACTGACTACAGAACGAGAACAGGATACACGCTGGACAGAGCACTTTCAGGAATTACTAAACCGGCCACCACCTGAAGATAGAATAATAATACAAGATGCTGCTGAAGACCTTGACATCAACATAGATCCAACAAAGAAAGAAGAGATAGTGGCAGCAATAAAGAGCCTAAAAAACAGCAAAGCCCCAGGAAAAGACAACTTGACTGCAGAACTGTTCAAAGCAGATCCGGATCAGTCAGCCACCATCCTTCAGCCACTGTTCACAGCTATCTGGGAAGCAGAAGCAGTACCAAAGAGCTGGAATGAAGGCAGAATAGTGAAAATACCCAAGAAAGGAGCACTCAGCGATTGCAACAACTGGCGTGGTATCACTCTCCTTTCTACACCCAGCAAAATCCTTGCCAAGATCATTGTGCAACGTATGTCAGATGCTGTGGACAAGACACTGAGAAAGGAACAGGCCGGATTCCGAAAGGGGAAAGGATGCATTGACCAGATCTTCACACTCCGAAACATCATAGAACAGTGTTCAGAATGGCAAAGGCAGCTCTATGTGAACTTCGTTGACTTCGAAAAGGCCTTCGACAGCATCCACAGAGAGAGTATATGGCGCATTCTTCGGCACTATGGGATTCCCAGCAAGCTTGTTGAACTCATCAAAAGCTTTTACAAGAACTTCAGTTGCAGTGTCGGAAACAGTGATGCATCCTTTGAAGTGAAAACTGGTGTACGGCAAGGATGTGTGATGTCAACAATTTTGTTTAACCTCGTAATCGACTGGATTATGCGGAAAACTACAGAGGATGCACCAAGAGGCATCAGATGGACACTCTTCGACAACCTAGAGGATTTGGACTTTGCGGATGACCTTGAGCTATTGTCACATAGTCACCAACACATGCAAGATAAGACGCAGAGACTACATAATTTTGGATGCAAAGTAGGCCTTCGGATTAGCCAGAAGAAGACAGAGATTATGACCCTAAACGTAGACACTCCAGCACCAGTGCAAGTAGATGACAAGAACCTCACCACGACGGACAAATTTAAATACCTTGGTAGCATTATCAGACCAGAGGGTGGCACAAAGGAGGACATCCAAAGTAGGCTGGGAAATGCAAGGGCTGTCTTTCAAAGTATGAGCAACATCTGGAAATCGACACAATACGGCATCAACACCAAGATCAGACTGTACCAAAGCTGTGTCCTATCCACACTCCTGTATGGATCAGAGTGTTGGCGAATGACAGAAGGTGACCTCGCCAAGTTGTCTTCCTTCCACACCACATGTCTTCGTAGGATTCTCCGCATCTTTTGGCCAAACAAGATTTCTAATCAGGAACTACTAAGGCGATGCAAGCAAGAAGAAATAGCCAACATCATCACGAAGAGACGATGGAGATGGCTTGGACACGTGCTGCGAAAGGAAGCAAATTCTATAACCAAAACAGCACTTCAGTGGACACCGGAGGGACGGCGCAAGCGAGGCAGACCCAAGGCAACCTGGCGGAGAACAATCGAGGCAGAGATGAAATCCTTCAATCACTCATGGGGAACTCTCGCAAAGATGGCCCAGGACAGACAGGGCTGGAGATCCTTTGTTGCTGCCCTAAGCACCAGTGGGTGCAACAGGAAATAGTAGTAGCGCTGCATCGCGCATCTTACACGTCTAATGACAATGGCAATTACCGTTGAGCCGGACTCATAATGGTCTCTGCAGATCAGCATTCTCTACGTGGCATCCCCGAAAGGGGGGGGGGTGCGCAAATTAAAGTCACTTCTAATATAATAGTCTCCAACTTACCCAAAGTTTCTCTGCTACTGGCGCAACTGGACTAGGCCATGTTTTGGGCGAGGCGCGCCACGGCAGGCCGCCGCCGGTCTAGGTTCACTGTGCTGTCGGCTCTTGTCTCTGCGTCTTTGATGGAGTGTGCTGACCACTCGAACTCGCATCTTATTTATGAGCCCGCGCGGACGTCCGAGAGAGCTATTACGTAGTCTCGTTTTGGACAAGTGAAAGGCTCGGACATGGAGTCCAGCCGAACAACATAACCGGTTAGGGTCCTAACACAATCGAATTTACAGTACGGTTAAAAGGGTGCACACAAAAGTCAATTAGGTATCCCAGTAAACTGCAGAAATTACTCTATGGTCCCCTCCAGCTATAATTGAATAAATTTGACCCAGGTTGGAATTATCGGGGATAACATGCGTCTAACTCATAGTTTACTTTAAATCCGAGACCCTCTTATTAATTATTTCAATAGGACATGTGCATCAAAGTACAACGAAATTAGTACCATTATAAAGTAGAAACTTGCTGCTACAATTCTAACTGACTACTTTTACCAGAAACCCGGTAATAGTTTTAATATAAATTTTCAAAGTGTCAGGACTAACAACATTCGACAATTTTGTGCGGGATACTTTCGTCCATTAATACTGTCACGAGTGGAGTGAGTGCAATTAAGGGGATTGTTACAGAGCGGTTGTAGAATAAGAAGAGCTCACGACAGACGGATAGGAAAAGACGTGAAAGGGGAAGAGTAAAAATAACTCATGCAGACAAGTGGGAAAAGCGTGCGTGTATGAGTGGTGTGGAAGTCTGAATGAGGCGAAAGCGCTGGATTACTATCACTGCAAGTTAGAAGGTCCTACGGATCGGACCTGTGAATAAGAGCCCATCGGGCGGACATAAAGGGAAGCAGTCGAGAAGACTAGTGAGAGTCTTTCCAGTTATGACTGGTATGTAGAACGTTGATTGATTATTATGATTGATGTATTATATTATATTCGTCTATTACCATGATGTGAATAAGTATATGTGAGGAATGTGGAAGTCCTTGATATTGGATATAGCAATGTGCGCCACGAGCGATAGATGAAAGTGAGTTCATGGATTTGTAGCGCGAGTGAGTAGTGTGTACTCCGATGGAAGTGTGTTACCGTAAGATGTGTGGTGAGTGAAAGGTGAACTAGTGTGTGTACGTTTCATGGGTTGTAAGGAGAGGTGGAGTGAATAGAAATGGTAGGGTATTATACCAATGTAATATTATTCTTGTAGGTGTCGGGGACGGGCCGCAGAGCCACCTCGATGAGCACAGGGGATAGGCCAGCATAGGGCCGGAGGCCACACATAGGCCAGAAGTGAGGCTGTCAGTGCAGGACAGTAGAAGCACATAAAGTCGTGGCAGTCAGGCCACGGACAGGGACGTAGATATGAGAGTGAATGAGATACTATATTGTTGCCATGTTGATAGGCTAGTGAACTGATATTATGTTGTTGCCATGTTGATGGCTATGGAAATAATAATGTGTATTGCCCTGCTGAGGTGCTAGGGGAGTGCTAAGGTGTATGACAATAGGAAGGGGATATTGAGAGACTGCGGTGCCAGTAAATTATTAATGTGCTATTAAGACCCTGAGGGGAGAGGCTGAGGCCGAAGTGCCTTTAGGAGTAACTACCGGATTGTGGATCCGAGGAAGAGTGCATGTGCGAGTAAGGCCGTTGTACAGCAGTGAAGTTCAATAATATAATGTATGTAATTGCGCTATTATCTGTATAATAAATGTGTGAGTCTGATGGGTTGTTCTGTTAAGTGTTAAACTTGTTTGTTCGTGATTGTTGTCCTGTCATACTTATTACATCTCCCAGTCTGGGATTTGTGACATTGGGGGCTCGTCCGTTGTGACACTGGGGGCTCGTCCTGTTTACCTGTGGTCATTTTGACATTGTGTATTCGTTATATTTAGTTGTTTTTCTGTTGTGCTAGGAATTCATGCTGTTGTCTTTGTTCGTGGGATGAATGGAATTTTCATGATGATATGATTTATGTATGTTTATGAATATGTATTAATGTGTACTTAAATTTCTGCAGAGTGTGTGTGCCAGCCTGAGGAGTCAAGCGGCCAGAGCTCCGATTAAGGGGAGGAGTTAAACTCAAAATTCGAAGTTAAGTGAAACTGAAATTTGTGCCCTGGATCGGGGGCTGTTCCTTTAATCTGTCTTTTTCTCTGTTTTTGCTGTTTTCGTTTGCTGTGTTGAACCTAGTTTATCCTTTAAAAAAAAGGTGTGATAAACTTGGAACTTCGTTCATCACGGTGAACATTCTGTAGGGCTTTGTTAGTGTTTAGTTGTAGCGTCGATATCTTCTCTGTTCCGCAGGAAGACGTATTCTCTTGTCCCCCTTTCTACCTATCTATAGATACGTTCTTTTTTTTCAGACTCTGTTCTTGTTCGTACCGTGTAGTGTAATCGGCGTAGTTAGGTTGCATTTTTTTTTCCATTATATTTTCTTTTTTAGGTCTTTGTCCTAGTCTGGTTCGTTGTCCTTGACGTATTGTGGTCCTTCTACTGTATTTCTTCATTCTTGTCGGTTCTATTTTCTTTTATAATTAATAGTGCATACATTTTATAGATATAGAATTAGTTGTGCTGTAAAGGTAAATTTCTGAATTGTATTTGAGACAACTGGGTATTATTATATCTGGTGTGATCTCAGGTCTCTGGTCGTATCGTTAGTGATCATACCGACAGGTTGGTCGTTTTGTAATACATACCATAACCATAAATCTGTGAAATGGCGGAACTCCAACAATTAATGAAGTTGGGTAAGGAACTTGGCCTTGAGGGAGAAGAGCTACGCGGCTGGATTAAAGAACAGCAGGCGGATTTGCGCGATGAGCGTGCTAAGGATAGAGAGCGAGAAAAAGAGGCTCAAGAGCGACAGAGAGAAGAGGAAAGAGAGGCTAAGACTCAGGAACAGGAAAGGGAGTTTAAGTTAAAGGAGTTAGAGGCTCAGGAGCAGGAAAGGGAGTTTAAGTTAAAGGAGTTAGAAGATAAGCAGCATGAGAGAGAGGCGCGAATAAGAATCGCGGAGTTGGAAATCAAAAAGAATACGCCAACGGAAACAGTTGAGCGGCAGGTACACAATAAAGGTGGCGTTAGGATTAAGCTCCCTACGTTCGACGACCGGAAGGACGACATAGACGCCTTCCTTTACAGGTTCGAACTGAACGCACAATTGCAATGGGGGGAAAATAAGGAATTATGGGCCACGTACCTGGCATCGCTATTGCAGGGGCGAGCGTTAACCTACTTTAAAGAGCTACAGCGCGAAGACGTGCAAGACTACGATAAGCTGAAGGCTTTGCTGCTTCGCCGATTTGCGCGTACCGAGGAATATTTCCGGGAGCAGTTTAGGCGGGCACGTGCAGATACCAGGGAGGACTTTGCTGCCTTCGTCGCGAGACTAACGGAGTATTTCGCGAACTGGGTAGACTTGGCGCATGTGGGCACGGATTTTGCTAAACTGAAAGACTTAATGATCCGTGACCAGCTGTACGCGTCGTGCCACAAAGATCTGGTGGCTTTCCTGAAAGAGAACGAACCCGCGACGGTGCAGGAGGCGTCTAAGTTGGCGGAAGCATACCGTACGGCACATCCGTCCAAACCAGTCGCCAGGGCGTACGTCCAAGATGCTGGGTACGTCGCCGTTGTCGAAGGGTCGCCGGCAGGACTTAGGGACAGGTCGCGTCAGCGTGGTGCCTATAGTGGGCAAGCCCAGGGGCAGCGTAGGGGCTATCACCAATCACCTGCATATGGATCCGGTAAGTTTGACCGAGCAGGAGGGCTAGGTCGCGGTAATGGCCGGGGGCGATTTGTGACCTTTGCCGATGACCGACGGCATAGGGACTCTAGTTCCGGTCGCGATGGGTCACGGGGACCCAGGCCTAGTGCAGCACAGGGAGCGGAGTGTTGGACTTGCGGACGCGTGGGTCACTTTTCGCGCGAGTGTAGGGCCGCGAAGTGTTGGAACTGCGGTAGAGCAGATCACATCAGCGTGAACTGCCCTGCAGGTAGGATAGCGGCGAACGTGGACAGTAGCTCCAGTCCATGTTCCCCAAATAAATTTCATCATGCGGCTGCGTGTGTTACATCGGACAACGGAGGCGGACAGTATTCTAAGTGTCCCAGTTGTGAGAAGTTACTATCTTCCGGTGTTTTACCTTGTGGGAGAAAGATCCCCGTTATAAATTCATGTCATACAGGAGGTGGTCTTAGGGTTTATCCGGGGTTTGTTGGGGACGAACCGGTCTCGGTTTTACGAGATACAGGATCTACCGTTGTGGGAGTGCATAGGGATTGCATTCGGGATTCACAGCTTACAGGTGAGACTGTCCCGTGCATACAATTTTCGGGGGCCATTGAGAAATTACCCATGGCAAGAATAATGATAGATACACCTTTCCTTAGCGGGGAAGTCGAAGCAGTCGTTGGTTGTTTTCCAGGCGCCCAGCTCATCATTGGGAATGTATCACGGGTAGTTTCCCCTTCCGATGAGAACGTGCAAGCATGGTCGCAATCAAAGGGTATTGACTTTTGCGCCGCGGTCGAAACACGTCGACGGGTAGCTGATAAAGATAAGATTAGACCTTTGGCGACGCCAGCGGTCAACCTAGATATCACGCCAGAGCGCTTGGCGAGATTACAAAGGGAGGATCCATCATTAAACCCATGTTTTGGGGAAGCGCGAACCGAGAAAACGAGGAGATATAAGAACGGGTCGTCCTCCTTTATTGTTCAGGCGGGCATTCTGTTCCGTAAGTATGTAACGGTGTCCTCCATTTTAAAGCAGGTCGTTGTGCCAGCGTTGCTGATCGCAACAGTATTGCATTTGGCACATGATGTCCCATTAGCGGGTCATATGGGGATAGCTAGAACCAAAGAAAGGGTTCTTAAAAATTTTTACTGGCCATCGATCCACAGAGATGTGCAAGTCTATTGTAAGACGTGCAGTGCGTGCCAAAAGACGACGCATACGGGTCGTACACCCCAGGCTCCTCTTCAGAAGATCCCCACGGTCTCGGAACCGTTTAAAAAGGTCTCGATAGACCTTGTAGGCCCCATTCACCCAGCGACCGATAGGGGGAATCGATTTTTCCTAACGGTCATATGTAATGCTACGAGATGGCCAGAGGCGGTTCCTCTGCGGACCATAACGTCTGAGGCAGTCGCGGAAGCGTTGTTTGCAATTTTCGCTAGGGTAGGAATACCAGAGCAAATTCTGTCTGATAGGGGCGCGCAATTTACGTCGCAGATGATGAAGGAATTGTTCCGCTTATTCAGCATACAACCCATCACTACCACCCCTTATCATCCGCAGGCTAATGGCATGTGCGAGAGATTGAACTCGACGTTAAAGTCGATGCTGCGTAAGGTAGCTGCTGATCGCCCTAAAGATTGGGATAGATATATCCCTGCAGTGTTATTCGCGTACAGAGAGGTACGGCAGGAGTCAACGGGATTCTCGCCGTTCGAAATGATGTACGGTCGTAGTCCTAGGGGCCCAACTGATGTTCTTCGGGACATGATGACGTCGCCATCATCGGGAGACGATGAGCAGATTTCGGTGTTTCAGTACCTTGTTGATTTAAGAGAAAGATTATCTTCAGCGCGCACTATAGCAGAAGAAGCGTCTAGTATCGCTTCGAAAAGAGCAAAAGACTATAAAGATAGAGGTTCCAAACTGAGAATTTTTAAGCCAGGAGACAAGGTCCTATTGTTGTTACCTACGGACCATAATAAGTTATTGATGACATGGAAAGGCCCTTATGTTATTGAGCGAGTTGTTTCAAAGGTAGATTACGCTATCCACATTGATGGAGCGAGTAAGGTTTTCCATGTTAATATGCTACAGAGATTTTATGAGAGACCACAGTATCTGTGTGCACAGACAAGACCAGAGGAGACTGTCTTCTCTACTGCTTGTACGGGGGTCGTAGACCAGTTGGACTGTGACGTAAGCGACACCGAGGCGCAGGAAGAGTTACAAATTCAATTGCCGGAGTTAACTCCGACACAAGGTTACAGGGACGTTAAAATTAACCCTGACCTTACGAGTTCAAGGAGTAGGGAACTTGAGACCCTGTTAGCGTCATTTCCGGATGTTGTTACGGATTTGCCGGGTCGCACTACGGTGATCCAGCACCAAATAAAGTTGACTTCGGATAAGCCAGTATTTCTTAGACCGTATCCGTTGCCTTTTTCTTCGAGAGATAGAGTCATAAAGGAAGTTGAGTCAATGTTGAAGTTAGATGTGATAGAACCATCAACATCGCCGTATTCATCACCCATCGTCCTCGTGAAAAAACTTGATGGATCGGTGCGGTTCTGTATTGATTTTCGAAGATTGAACACTATTACGGTAGGCGATAGGGAGCCTATTCCGTTTCAGGAGGAATTAATAGCTTCATTGGCCGGGTCCACGTGGTTTTCCAAGATAGATTTAACGAAAGGTTATTGGGAAATCCCGCTTACTGAAGAGTCTAAACAATACACGGCGTTCCAAACGCCCATTGGATTATTCCAATTTAAGGTCATGCCATTTGGGTTGGTAAACGCACCAGCGACGTTTGCACGATTAATGAGATTAGTGTTGAAGGACATACCTAATGTCGTGTCATTCTTTGATGATATAGCATGCCATACGTCGACATGGTCTGATCATATTCAGACACTAACAGTAATTTTTCAACGATTACGTCATTTTGGGTTAACTGCTAAACCCGCAAAGATGGATTTGGCATGTCCAGAGATAATATTCTTAGGACATATTGTGGGTAGAGGTGTTCAGAGACCTGAAGAAACAAAAATTGACAAGTTAGTAGGGTTGCAAATCCCAAAAACAAAGAAACAAGTCAGAAGCTTAGTGGGAATTTTAAATTATTACAGAAAGTTCATTCCAAATTTTTCCTCCTTGTCATCTTCTCTTACTGACCTTACTAAGAAGGGACAACCCGATAAGGTCCAGTGGACGTCTGAATGTCAGACATCATTTGATAATTTGGTGACAGCATTATCATCGTCACCCATTTTGATATTACCCGATTTTCGATCTAATTTTATCCTCAGAACGGATGCGTCGGACTCTGGTGTCGGCGCTTGTCTTCTACAGGAGAAGAACGAATGTCTCCATCCTGTATGTTATGTCAGTAGGAAGTTATTGCAGAGAGAAAGAAAGTATTCTGTGATAGAGCGTGAGTGTCTTGCCATTGTGTGGTCCGTCCAGAAACTAGGACGTTATCTCATGGGACGAGAATTTTGTATCCAGACAGACCACAAACCACTGACATTTTTGTCGAAGAATCGTTCGTCCAGCCCACGCTTGTCTAGATGGGCATTGGCTTTGCAGCCGTATACCTTCGTTATTCAACCAATTCCAGGAGCCAGCAATCATATCGCCGACTACCTTAGTCGAGCCTAGGGGAAGATTTCAGGAGCTTATACATCGGAGGACAGGAACATTGACAGGATCTGTGTGAATGAGTCGACTTTAAAATATTGACATTATAAATATGATATGAAGAATGGTTGATAGGTTGAGTGGTTTTTGATTCTGTATTAGATATTGTGTTTAGTTAGCTATTCATGATGTGACACATATATGCATATTGCAGGCCATATTGATCCCCATATTTTCCCCTGATTTCGGTATTCTATATACTAGGGGAACTGCTAGGTCATTTTTCTAGTGTAGGTATTGCTCACGCTCACTCGTTGACAGTCATCTTGATGCGATTTGAAATTAATTGCATTAATTTTTTTGGGGTGGGGGATGATGTCACGAGTGGAGTGAGTGCAATTAAGGGGATTGCTACAGAGCGGGTGTAGAATAAGAAGAGCTCACGACAGACGGATAGGAAAAGACGTGAAAGGGGAAGAGTAAAAATAACTCATGCAGACAAGTGGGAAAAGCGTGCGTGTATGAGTGGTGTGGAAGTCTGAATGAGGCGAAAGCGCTGGATTACTATCACTGCAAGTTAGAAGGTCCTACGGATCGGACCTGTGAATAAGAGCCCATCGGGCGGACATAAAGGGAAGCAGTCGAGAAGACTAGTGAGAGTCTTTCCAGTTATGACTGGTATGTAGAACGTTGATTGATTATTATGATTGATGTATTATATTATATTCGTCTATTACCATGATGTGAATAAGTATATGTGAGGAATGTGGAAGTCCTTGATATTGGATATAGCAATGTGCGCCACGAGCGATAGATGAAAGTGAGTTCATGGATTTGTAGCGCGAGTGAGTAGTGTGTACTCCGATGGAAGTGTGTTACCGTAAGATGTGTGGTGAGTGAAAGGTGAACTAGTGTGTGTACGTTTCATGGGTTGTAAGGAGAGGTGGAGTGAATAGAAATGGTAGGGTATTATACCAATGTAATATTATTCTTGTAGGTGTCGGGGACGGGCCGCAGAGCCACCTCGATGAGCACAGGGGATAGGCCAGCATAGGGCCGGAGGCCACACATAGGCCAGAAGTGAGGCTGTCAGTGCAGGACAGTAGAAGCACATAAAGTCGTGGCAGTCAGGCCACGGACAGGGACGTAGATATGAGAGTGAATGAGATACTATATTGTTGCCATGTTGATAGGCTAGTGAACTGATATTATGTTGTTGCCATGTTGATGGCTATGGAAATAATAATGTGTATTGCCCTGCTGAGGTGCTAGGGGAGTGCTAAGGTGTATGACAATAGGAAGGGGATATTGAGAGACTGCGGTGCCAGTAAATTATTAATGTGCTATTAAGACCCTGAGGGGAGAGGCTGAGGCCGAAGTGCCTTTAGGAGTAACTACCGGATTGTGGATCCGAGGAAGAGTGCATGTGCGAGTAAGGCCGTTGTACGGCAGTGAAGTTCAATAATATAATGTATGTAATTGCGCTATTATCTGTATAATAAATGTGTGAGTCTGATGGGTTGTTCTGTTAAGTGTTAAACTTGTTTGTTCGTGATTGTTGTCCTGTCATACTTATTACATCTCCCAGTCTGGGATTTGTGACAAATACGACGTATCTCCATTGATAACAAACGTTATCATGAGTACCTATTTTGTACCGATAGGGTATTGTCTACTCTCAAAAATGAATTCGGGTTCCCGTCTTTCTGTCAGTGGATAACAACGAAGGAGCGAGTTGTAGGAAACTTAAAGCCATGATATAAGAGTTGGAAGCCCGGTGGTCAACATTTCCAACTGACCAATCAAAATGCGCGCTTTTCACCGTGATGTGAATAACGGGTCCCGCGCTAGTATTACAAGGGAAATAATCCAATTAATGGTACTCGGCCAAGTGTCCCTAAACTACTATGAGTGGCCGTCCCTCACTCACGCACTAGAGCTACCATGAAAGCACATTAAAAATAAAAGTCGTTCATCCTCTCACACTTATATAGTTTGATTATTAAGGGGAGTGTTTATTGGGGCTACATATTATATTATGTAGCCTATATGAGCCTATATAGGCTACATAAGGTCGCCCCATAGATATACACTACTGAACTAGATTCCACGCGTGGCCTCGCCAGCCGTCTCTTTCCCTGCTTCCCGACGCGAGCCGGAATGGTCCGCATTGAAACTCCATCTCAACATCGCAGTGTGGGCTGAGCGCTCGATGCTGGCCTAACCCAGCCTAGGTAACGGGTTGAAAAATGGCGGTGATTGTGATTGATTTTGTAAATTTAATTTGATTGTGATTGATTTTTGTAACTTTAATTTGTTTGTAGTTACTCGCATACCATTTCCGTACACTATGACATAAAATTGAGTAAAATTCCTCGATTAAAAAAATAAAAAAAAACATACCGACTGATTCAACCGACACAACTCACCACAACTACAATGTAAAGCCAATGGTGTTAATGTATATGACACGGCGGTAGAAGGTGGGGTAAGCCCAGAGGGAAGGCAACGGGCGATGAAAATAGATAGATAGATAGAGAGAGTGAGAGAGAGAGAGATAGACAGATAGAGAGACAGATATAGAGAGACAAGTAGAGAGACACAGAGAGAGAGAGAGAAAGAGAGACAGATAGTGAAAGATAGAGAGAGAGACACAGAGCGAGACAGAGACAGAAAGAGAGAGAGACAGAGATAGAGACAGATAGAGAGAGAGAGAGACAGATAAGAGATAGAAAGATAGATAGAGAGAGAGAGATAGAGAGAGAGAGGTAGAAGAGAGAGAGAGATAGAAGAGAGATATATATAAGCTAGATAGATAGATAGATAGATAGATAGATAGATAGATAGATAGATAGATAGATAGATAGAACAGACAGACAGACAAATAAACCTTCTCATAGTCAAAGGCCCAAACGCTGTTCCGTTTACAAACAGGATGACTCAAATAATGAGTCGCGGTCCTTCCTTTGATGGCCGCCAGCGCCTTCTAACAATCCCATTCAACCCGTGGAGTGTCTGGGCATTGGGTCGCCCTATTATAATCCAGGCCTGTCTGTTCTACAATGTGGAAACCACACCTCTAGTGGGTCTGAACTTGAAAAAAAAGGGGAGGGGGGGGGGTCTTCAAATAATTTCACTTCGGTCTGAGTAAACATAATTTTTTATCGAGAAAATAAAATATAAAAATGGAATTAGAAATTAGAGACAGCTGCCAAAAGACATAATTTATTAGGGGTCATTATCCGGAAGCTATAGTGGATGCATGTTTCTGATAATTTGGGTGAACAGGAATATTGCAGTAGTACTAGAGTCTAGAATCACATGAAACAGTTTAAAACTGTGCACCTAACGAAATCGAAAACAAACAACAACAACAAAAATTGGCTTTGATGGTGAGAAAAAATAGAGAAGAGTCCGTAAAAACAGTTTACAGTTGTCTTCTGTCGTACTGTTCTAAAATTGTTACAAACTAAGTGGATTATAATTATGTTGCACTACCATTCATGTTAAAGGGGCGCTGTACAATAATACCATTCTGGTTGTAATTTGTATCATAATAACTTTTAACCTCCCTTTGGACACCTAGCCCAGCTTCACTGCGAAGAAAGAGCAAAAGTTCGGAAAACTTGCTGTTGTCTACTGCAATTAACTTTGTAGATTTTAAAAATTAAAACACTGGAGAATGCGAAATTGTCTGGCTGAAATATTATCATACTGAAATATAATTATATCATAATTTTTCATTAGCCAATATTTGTTCCTTTTCTTTAGCAGATACACTTCTTTCTTTTATAAATTTGACTTGCTTCGTATGTTTCGCAATTCAAGAATCACAATTGACAGCTGATTGAGCTCATGGAGAAGGTTGAGGACTGCGCTTAGTTTGTAACAATTTTAGAACAGTACGACAGAAGACAACAGTAAACTGTTTTTACGGACTCTTCTCTATTTTTTTCTCACAATACTATCATTCGATTAGAGGTCAGCAGACAGGTTTGCCAAGACATTATACTGTGTAGATCTCAGATCTAGATTGTTAAATTGCTGATAGACCAGATAGAACTAGAAGCACTAGATCTAGAACTAGAGTCTAGATCTAGATCTAGATCTAGATCAAGCTGCACTAGATTCTGTTTTGTTACTAGGTTTAGACTAGATCTGGGCAAGGAGATCAAGATCTAGATCTAGGTCTGTTCGGCACAACTGGTAGAAAATGCACAGGTGATGCAGGCCAACCTGAAGTTCCCACACTTGGAAGGGGAGGAGGGGTGTCCCAAGTATAGGAAAGGTGTGCGGTAAGGGAGGAGGAGAGGGTTCTGGGGAATATGCACATACCCTTTTCAGTCATGTTTAGAAGTAAAGTTTAATTATCTTCCATTAACATTTAGGAAGTGCTCACTTCGGACGTTCTGACTATGCGGACTAGAGTCCTCATGAATATTAGAATCAAAGTTTTTATCTGTCATTACTGTCGGGTAAAATTTTCCCTAGGATTTTTTTTATCCGTCAACATAAATTCTGTTTTTGCGAGTAATCTCCCCTGATTCGAACCCTTTCTCTGTCTTCCTCCCTTGTTCCGTTCATCCCGACGCGATCAAGGTTCGCATTGGGCGAGTGTTGAAAACATTACTGAAGAAATTGGAGAGACTTGGAATTTTATTGATTTAATGGATATTATATTATATATATATACGAAGGTTCAGGTCTAATCCGTTGATATGGGTTTCTTGGTTTGGTCATGCTTAAATTTAGTAAGACATTCCCCACACTCACAGTTACTTAGGGTTCTCAGTAGCGTAACTGTTAGCATCTCTGCCCATCAGTCGGGGGGCCGTGGTTCGATTCTCAGCACGGCAGGTTTTTTGTTTTTTTCATTAAGACTTTTTATCAGGAATCAATCTTTTTTCTTTTGATCCCAGAACAATAACGGAATAAATCCAGTGTTGTTGTTTTTTTTTTTTTTTGGTACATGTAATGATCTACACCTGTCAATCGGGGGACAGTGGTTCGATTCTCAGCACGATAGGGTTTTTTTTTTCTTCTTTTGTTATAAAAGTCTTTTTATCAGTAATCAATCTGTTAAGTAATTTTTTTTTTTAATCCAACAACATTAGAAATAAATCCAATCTGCTTGTTTGTTTGTTTATTTTTTGTCATTAGTCAACACCAATACCTGCGGATAAATCCGAGCTTTATCCGCCAAGACTGTTGGTGGCCCAAGATCTGCCGATAGTGTTGCCAGATAAACCTGGGCAGTATCCGCCAACATTATCGGCGGATAAACCTGGGCAGTATCCACCGATAATGTTGACGGATAAGGGCAGCCTATTAGAATTTTATATTCAGACTCTTTCTGAGTCCCCGTATAAGAAATTTCTACTCGGACTCGGACTTTTTTTTTCACGAACATGTAAGCGAACGGCACCGACCTTTTGAGATTGACGCATATGTGTACACTCTTACTAGGTCCCACAATATGTAAGTTTGTACAAATCCCAAATAAGAAGACTTGGGAATAAGTCTACAGTACAAGCATCTAGATGATCTATTCTGCATATCTTTCTATAGACAAATTAATGTGAGATGAATGTAATATAAAATTATGTTACTTTTCACCTGTGCAGGGTGAGCATAAAACATACCATTACTGCACATGTGCATACTAGTCACAGTTTCACAGAATGCATACACTTACAGGTGTCACACAGCAATATAAAAAATTAAAAACAACTTTAAAACACTGTCGTTTTTAGTTGAAAAAAAAAAGTAACAAACCCACTAACTACTGTGCATGACAAATTGAAATCTGAAGGTGAAAGCTGGAATTGAATTACAGACATTCACAATTGAAATTTTTTAACAGTATCTTTACCATTAGTCTGAAAACTAAACAGACATCAGTTGTTAGGATTTGGCTGGACATTTATTACAAGTATTAATATTACTAGAGTATGCTACTCAAGAAAGTTTAGTCTGTGTGTGATACTTTTATTGGAAGTCTCACGTAACTATTATTGATGAGCAGGCAGAACCTTGGTTGGGAGTAACTCAGTAAGAGATGTTCATTATACCTTATTTTAAAAATGGGAATAAACTCAGCTCCAGGCAACTCTATCTTTGTTTTTAATTTCAAACTTTTCACCTCATAGTGTTACTTTCACAAAAGTACATCAATGTGGGGACTATTTATTATAACGTGGATGGATTGGCTACCGGGGACGGGGCATAATTTTCTATTGATACAGAAGAGCAGCCAGCAACCTAAAGGCAGGCATGGTCCAGGACATAGGCCTTAGAACCATTATAAAATAGCCATATCGGGATTCTGGAGTCCGCACGGACCCGAGTCCAAATCTAAAATACTGATATCGGGGCTCGGGAGTCCGGACGGACGGACCCAAGTCTGAATATGAAATAGTCATACTGGATCTCGTCTGAATATAAAATCATTATAAATGGACCCGAGTCCGAATATACTATATAGGCAACCTACTTCGGAAGAGTTCATCCAGCCTATTGGGGTCTGCAGTAGCGCAGTGACTAGCATCCGCACTTATCATTTAGAAACTGGGTTTGATCCCCCACTGGAGCGAGATTTTTTTTTGTTAAACCCAGTATTGCTCATTATTACTATTAGGAATTAATCCGTTTGTTTTTTTTTCTTTTCAGGATTATCACAAAATCAGTGTCATGGGGAAATTGATCATGGCTAATCTGCTTCAGATTACTTAGAACTTTTATTTATTCCTGTTTATTGAACCAGACAGTTACTAATACTATTAGAAATAAAAATGTAAATCAATTCTGTAAATTTTCAACTGTCACTAAGGCAACTTAGATCTATCCTGCATCTACTGAAAATATATTTTTGGGGGTCTTCTATTTCAGTTAATTGTCATGTTTATTTTATAACTTCAATGTTTGTATGGAAGTTTAGTTCATTTTTATTTGTTCAGTATGTCCTTGTCTCTCTCTTTCTGTTTGTCATTGTGAGTACATGTGTGTATGTAGGCCTATACATTAACATAGATACCCCAAAACTGATTTTGGAAAGTGGGTATAAGTTTTGTCTTCCAGTAGATAGATATTCAGTATTCTAAGAATTTTGATACCAAATTTGTCTCTGTATTTCCATATTTAAGAAAGTTGTGACATTTTGAATTTTAAAAAATTTGTGGTAATTGTGCCATCAGCCGCGAAGCCAACTTTGACCGCCCATAAAATGACGGTTCATTGAGCCACGGCATTAAAAATTCGCAGTATCCAAGTCAAGTAGGTGTACACTACGCTGAATTTTTTTCGATGGGTACAAACATAATACAAGCATCTCGTTTATTTTATTTTTTTAGTCACGAATCGTCATCCGACGTCATTTTTATGTGAACTCTTATGAAGGAGACAAAAATAATGTTTTTGTTTTTTTTTTAATTGAAAAGGAGGTCAACCGTATCACAACATTGACTTAGCCCTGAGTGTCGGACAAACGTGACGAAATCAAGCATTGGGTGGGTCTGTAAAAACAGTCGGCGCTTCAATACGAAACATGCCCCATGTCTCATCTAGGCATCCCCTTATAATACAAAGGCTGTTTATTTGCGTCTTGTTTTGATCCTGATCAATAAAAGTTTCCGCTAGTTTCTCGGTCAACAAAGTTTTCAACAAATGATTTTCAAAATAATTTCAATTTAAAAGACGATGAAAAAATACATTGAATTAAACCTCTTTATCTGGCTTTCTGTGTGACTTATTTTCAAACACGTGTGCTACATCAGATAGACGTGTTGTAACCCTTTGTTATGAGGGGGTCATTCGGTACGCCAAGCTCAGAACGAAAACGGCAAGACTATGTACTGTTCAAGCTATAAAAGCACACAGCTTAACACATTAAACAATGCAAAAGAAAGTATATTTTGTCAGAGGAAGGATTGAACTTTATTTTGATGTAGGACATATCGCGTTTCACATAAATGCACAGCAGTAATAGCCTTGTAATGTTGGCCTAAGATCATGCCTAAACGGGATTTTGCCCGTTTAGCGGTCCAGTTTGGACTACCTAGTATACATGTAGCAGCTGAATGCTTGATCCTTGATGAAAAAAAAAAAACAACAGTTTAAGTTTTACATTATCTCCATTAGATCAATTCCATCGACCTCAGTCACAAAAAACAAAAAAAGAATGACCAGGTCTGCAAGCAATCTAGGCTACATCAGTACATGGTAGCTTGAATGAACTCTGGTAGTTATCTAGGCAAGAAATTGCCTGTGATGTATTAAAAAAACTATTATCCACAAAGAGACAAGAAGAAAACAATATTCTAAAGCAAAGAAAGATGTCAGGTCAGCAGATACCATCATCACCACATCCATGTCACTCAAAGCCCGTGTAGTACATGTGATTGAATATTCAATGAAGTGCAGCTTGCTATGGGGCGCATTAAATGCAAGTTTTTAAAGTTCCAAAGAGATCATGTCACTGAATTTAATGATAAAACTTTTGTCATGATTTGTCGGGTGCCTCCATGTCATTCCTGTTGACAAATTTCCATTCCACACAAAGTAAAACAACAGCAACGACAACAAAAAAAGCATAACAATGCAAGTGGCCCAAGCTGTACAGAGATAGAGCAGCTCTTCCCACCATTTGCAATGCTGGGAGCGCAGTACTATCACTACATGTATGTATTATCTATAAGAAACTATCAAAATAAGATAGAGATCATGGTGGAAAAGCAAGCCCTTATCGTGCATTGTAAGTGGAGTAACATAAAACATCCTTTCCAAATACCACTTTAACAAACTACATATCTGTGAAGATTTTTTATTTAATTTGCAGCCATCTGTGAATAAGGTTCTGGTCTTTTGCAATTCGGTGGAAAAATATTACAAAAATGTCTAACCCATAGGTCATTTTAATTATATAGATTTAAATCATTATACATGTATATAGGGCTGGGGGGAAAAAAGGTTCTATGTAGCAGAAAAAAAAAAGTCTGCTCTTGCGGGCATTCACACCATCCTCTCCAACTCGGCAGGGAAGTTTACTGACTAGCATGCCACTGGCGAACCTAAGTAAATGCCTTGCCATGCAGGGTCTGTCTAACACACTCTAACATTAAACATGATCTGACACGCTATAAAAAGACAACCTAGTGTATCATTACTGTAATAAACACCATGCTTTTCTTCAAATCGAGCCATCTTACCGAGTTAAGAGCTTAATTATTCAACAAAACAAGTCAGAATTGTGATCTAAAGGAACTCTTCCAAAATAAAAATCACCAAACCAAAAATCCGTCTGCGAATAAGATCGACGTCATATGAGTCAAATAATAATAATAATAGTTCGTCCATCAGGTATGATGATGACCTTAACAACACCAGAGGAATAAAGAACAGAAATTGTTGAGAATTTCAACACATGGACAATAAAGAGAACTAAAGGACACAGAGGACAGAATGGAAAGACTGTTCTTTCATGACTTATGGCTTCTCATGTGACTGATAAGTCCTATTTTTGCCCTGCAGACCCTTCCGCATAAATGACAAGAGTGCTCCGTTGGTTCAGTACCACTGGGCCTTTTCTTGCGCCGTTCTCTTTTTTTGATAGCCTGCTGGACTCTGTCAGCTTCCCATGCTTTGCTGCCTCTGGTAAGGGCCGCCCTCCAATTTGCACGATCAAGCGAGAGCTTTTCCCACTCACTCACATCAATGGCAAAGGCCTTCAGTGATTGCTTGAGAGTGTCTTTGTAACGTCTCTTTGGGGCCCCAACATTCCTCGTTCCATTGGAGAGCTCAGAGAAGAAGATTTGCTTAGGGAGTCTGGAGTCGGGCATTCTGACAACATGTCCTGCCCAACGTAGCTGAATTTTTTTCAGGTGGCAGAAGATGCTCAATTCCTTGGCACGATTGAGGACCTCAGTGTCTGGAATTTTATCCTGCCATTTGATCCTTAGGATCTTTCTAAGGCAGGCCAGATGAAAGTGATTTAGCTTTCTGGCATGCGATTGGTACACTGTCCAGGTTTCAGCCCCATAGAGTAGGGTGGGAAGGACCACAGCATTGTACACTTTCAGCTTAGTGTCTGTGCGAATGCCGGCAACATCCCACACTCTCTTTCGAAGCCTGCCAAATGCAGAGCTGGCTTTGCTGATTCTTGAGAGAATTTCAGTATCAACACGAGCCGCGGAAGACAGTGTACTGCCAAGATAGGTGAAGTTCTCCGACACCTTCAGAAGACTGTCATGGACTTTGATATTTGGGGTCACAGGATACTTGTCGTCTGGAGTAGGCTGATGGAGCACTTCCGTCTTCTTTGTGCTTATTGTGAGGCCAAAGTTGTCACAGGCACTAGAGAACTTATCAACACAGTTTTGCATGCTATCCTCATCGTGTGCCAGAAGTGCACAATCATCAGCAAATAGTAGGTCACAGACTTGAGTACTTTTGGTTTTGGTTTTTGCCTGAAGTCTCCTGAGGTTGAATAGACTGCCATCAGTTCGGTACTTGATGCTTACCCCTTGAGGAGGAGAGCTAAAGGCTTCTTGTAGCATTGCAGAGAACATGATGCTGAACAGAGTTGGGGCTAAGACACAACCCTGTTTTACCCCATTTGTGACAGCGAAGGGCTCTGAAAAACTGCCGTTGCTTTTGACTGCAGCTTGCATGCCATCATGAAACTGGCGCACTATTGTGATGAATTCGGGTGGACACCCAAACTGTCACGAGTGGAGTGAGTGCAATTAAGGGGACTGCTACAGAGCGGGTGTAGAGTAAGAAAGGCTCACAGTAGACAGCAAGTTAAGCGTGCTGTTGTGAGTAGGGGGCGGGGTCTGAAGGAGGCGAAAGCGCTGTATAACTATCACTGCAAGTTAGAAGGTCCTAGGGATCGGACCTGTGAATAATAGCCCATCGGGCAGAGATAAAAGGAAGCAGTCGAGAAGACTAGTGAGGGTCTTTCCAGTTATGACTGGTATGTAGAACGTTGATTGATTATTATGATTGATGTATTATATTATATTCGTCTTATTACCATGATGTGAATAAGTATATGTGAGGAATGTGGAAGTCCTTGATATTGGATATAGCAAGGTGCGCCATGAGCGATAGATGAAAGTGAGTTCATGGATTTGTAGCGCGAGTGAGTAGTGTGTACTCCGATGGAGGTGTGTTACCGTAAGATGTGTGGTGAGTGAAAGGTGAACTAGTGTGTGTACGTTTCATGGGTTGTAAGGAGAGGTGGAGTGAATAGAAATGGTAGGGTATTATACCAATGTAATGTTATTCTTGTAGGTGTCGGGGACGGGCCGCAGAGCCACCTCGATGAGCACAGGGGATAGGCCAGCATAGGGCCGGAGGCCACACAGAGGCCAGAAGTGAGGCTGTCAGTGTAGGACAGTAGAGGCACATAAAGTCGTGGCAGTCAGGCCACGGGCAGGGGACGTAGATATGAGAGTGAATGAGATACTATGTTGTTGCCATGTTGATAGGCTAGTGAACTGATATTATGTTGTTGCCATGTTGATGGCTATGGAAATAATAATGTGTTATTGCCCTGCGGAGGTGCTAGGGGAGTGCTAAGGTGTATGACAATAGGAAGGTGATATTGAGAGACTGCGGTGCCAGTGAATCATTAATGTACTATTAAGACCCTGAGGGGAGAGGCTGAGGCCGAAGTGCCTTTAGGAGTAACTACCGGATTGTGGATCCGAGGGAGCGTGTGTGTGAGAATAAGGCCGTTGTACGGCAGTCATTTCAATAATATAATATATGTAATTGCGCTATTATATGTATAAGTATGTTTAATAAATGTGTGAGTCTGATGGATTGTTTTGTTAAGTGTTAAACTTGTTTGTTCGTGATTGTCGTCCTGTCATAAACTATTACATCTCCCAGTCTGGGATTTGTGACACTGGGGGCTCGTCCTGGTTACCTGTGGTCATTTTGACATTGTGTATTCGTTATATCTAGTTGTTTTTCTGTTGTGCTAGGAATTCGTGCTGTTGTCTTTGTTCGTGGGATGAATGGAAATTTCATGATGATATGATTTATGTATGTTTATGAATAATAATATGTATTGATGCATGTATTGCTATGAATAGGTATTAATGTGTATTTAAACTTTCCAGAGTGTGTGCGTGCAGCCTGAGGAGACAAGCGGCCAGAGCTCCGATTAAGGGGAGGAGTTAAACTCAAAATTCGAAGTTAAGTGAAACTGAAATTTTGTGCCCTGGATCGGGGGCTGTTCCTTTAATCTGTCTTTTTCCCTGTTTTTGCTGTTGTTGGCGTTATAGGTTATACGGGCGGTGGCGCGGGTTTGCTGTGTTGAACTTAGTTTATCCTTTTAAAAAGGTGTGGTAAACTTTGGAACTTCGTTCATCACAGTGAACAGTTCTGTAGGGACCTGTATTTTTGTTTAGTTGTAGCGTTCTATCTTCCTCGTTGTTTTAGGAAGACGTTTCTCTTGTCCCTCTCTTCCCTATCTATAGATACGTTCTTTTTTTTCAGACTCTGTTCTTGTTCGTACCTTGTAGTGTAATCGGCGTAGTTAGGTTGCAGTTTTTTCCATTATATTCTCTTTTTTAGGTCTTTGTCCTAGTCTGGTTCGTTGTCCTTGACGTACTTGTGGTCCTTCTATTGAATTTCCTTATTCTTGTCTTTTCTACTCTTTTTTATTATTAATAGTGCAGTACATTTTATGAATATAGAATTAGTTGTGCTGTAAAGGTAAATTTCTGAATTGTATTGGATACAAGTAGGTGTGGTTATATCTGGTGTGATCTCAGGTCTCTGGTCGTGTTGTTAGTGATCATACCGACAGGTTAGCCGTTTTGGTAATACATACCATAACCATAAATCTGTGAAATGGCGGAACTCCAACAATTAATGAAGTTGGGTAAGGAACTTGGCCTTGAGGGAGAGGAGCTACGCGGCTGGATCAAAGAACAGCAGGCGGATTTGCGCGATGAGCGTGCTAAGGATAGAGAGCGAGAAAAAGAGGCTAAGGCTCAGGAGCAGGAGAGAGAGGCTAAGGATAAGCAAGAGGAAAGGGAGTTTAAGTTAAAGGAGTTAGAAGATAAGCAGCAGGAGAGGGAGGCGCGAATAAGAATCGCCGAGTTAGAACTCAAGAAGAATACGCCAACGGAAACGGTTGAGCGGCAGGTACACAATAAAGGTGGCGTTAGGATTAAGCTCCCTACGTTCGACGACCGGAAGGACGACATAGACGCCTTCCTTTACAGGTTCGAACTGAACGCACAATTGCAATGGGGGGAAAATAAGGAATTATGGGCCACGTACCTGGCGTCGCTATTGCAGGGGCGAGCGTTAACCTACTTTAAAGAGCTACAGCGCGAAGACGTGCAAGACTACGATAAGCTGAAGGCTTTGCTGCTTCGCCGATTTGCGCGTACCGAGGAATATTTCCGGGAGCAGTTTAGGCGAGCACGTGCAGATACCAGGGAGGACTTTGCTGCCTTCGTCGCGAGACTAACGGAGTATTTCGCGAACTGGGTAGACTTGGCGCATGTGGGCACGGATTTTGCTAAACTGAAAGACTTAATGATCCGTGACCAGCTGTACGCTTCGTGCCACAAAGATCTGGTGGCTTTCCTGAAAGAGAACGAACCCGCGACGGTGCAGGAGGCGTCTAAGTTGGCGGAAGCATACCGTACGGCGCATCCGTCCAAACCAGTCGCCAGGGCGTACGTCCAAGATGCTGGATACGTCGCCGTTGTCGAGGGGTCGCCGGCAGGACTTAGGGACAGGTCGCGTCAGCGTGGTGCCTATAGCGGGCAAGCCCAGGGGCAGCATAGGGGCTTTCACCAATCACCGGCGTTTGGATCCGGTAAGTTTGACCGAGCAGGAGGGCTAGGTCGCGGTAATGGCCGGGGGCGAGTTGTGACCTTTGCCGATGACCGACGGCATAGGGACTCTAGTTCCGGTCGCGAGGGGTCACGGGGACCCAGGCCTAGGGCAGCACAGGGAGCGGAGTGTTGGACTTGCGGACGCGTGGGTCACTTTTCGCGCGAGTGTAGGGCCGCGAAGTGTTGGAACTGCGGAAGAGCAGATCACATCAGCGTGAACTGCCCTGCAGGTAGGATAGCGGCGAACGTGGACAGTAGCTCCAGTCCATGTTCCCCAAATAAATTTCATCATGCGGCTGCGTGCGTTACATCGGACAACGGAGGCGGACAGTATTCTAAGTGTCCCAGTTGTGAGAAGTTATTATCTTCCGGTGTTTTACCTTGTGGGAGAAAGATCCCCGTTATAAATTCATGTCATACAGGAGGTGGTCTTAGGGTTTATCCGGGGTTTGTTGGGGACGAACCGGTCTCGGTTTTACGAGATACAGGATCTACCGTTGTGGGAGTGCATAGGGACTGCATTCGGGATTCACAGCTTACAGGTGAGACTGTCCCGTGCATCCAATTTTCGGGGGCCATTGAGAAACTACCCATGGCAAAAATAATGATAGATACACCTTTCCTTAGCGGGGAAGTCGAGGCAGTCGTTGGTTGGTTCCCAGGCGCCCAGCTCATCATTGGGAATGTATCACGGGTAGGTTCCCCTTCCGATGAGAACGTGCAAGCATGGTCGCAATCAAAAGGTATTGACTTTTGCGCCGCGGTCGAAACACGCCGACGGGTAGCGGATAAAGACAAGATTAGACCTTTGGCTACGCCAGCGGTCAACCTAGACATCACGCCGGAGCGCTTGGCGAGATTACAAAGGGAGGACCCATCATTAAACCCATGTTTTGGGGAAGCGCGAACCGAGAAAACGAGGAGATATAAGAACGGGTCATCTTCTTTTTTTGTCCAGGGGGGCATTCTGTTCCGTATGTACGTCACAGTGGCTTCTGTTCAAAAGCAGGTCGTCGTGCCACGGTCGTTAATTGCTACAGTATTGCGTCTGGCCCATGATGTTCCATTAGCGGGTCATATGGGAAGTGCTAGAACCAAGGAGAGAGTTCTAAAAGATTTTTATTGGCCATCGATACATAGAGATGTGCGGTTATATTGTAAGACGTGCAGTGCGTGCCAAAAGACGACGCATAAGGGTCGTTCACCCCAGGCTCCTCTTCAGAAGATCCCCACGGTTTCGGAACCGTTTAAAAAGGTTTCGATAGACCTTGTTGATTTAAGAGAAAGATTATCTTCAGCGCGCACTATAGCAGAAGAAGCGTCTAGTATCGCTTCAGCAAGAGCAAAGAACTACAAAGATAGAGGGTCCAAAATGAGAATTTTTAAGCCAGGAGACAAGGTTCTGTTGTTGTTACCTACGGACCATAATAAGTTATTGATGACATGGAAAGGTCCTTATGTTATTGAGCGAATTGTTTCAAAGGTAGATTACGCTATCCACATTGATGGATCAGTAAAGGTTTTCCACGTTGATATGCTGCAGAGGTTTCATGAGAGACCAGAGTATCGGTATTCTCATACTGGTATTAAAGGACATACCTAATGTCGTGTCATTCTTTGACGATATAGCATGCCATACGTCGACATGGTCTGATCATATTCAGACACTAACAGTAATTTTTCAACGATTACTTCATTTTGGGTTAACTGCTAAACCCGCAAAGATGGATTTGGCATGTCCAGAGATAATATTCTTAGGACATATTGTGGGTAGAGGTGTTCAGAGACCTGAAGAAACAAAAATTGACAAGTTAGTAGGGTTGCAAATCCCTAAAACAAAGAAACAAGTCAGAAGCTTAGTGGGAATTTTAAATTATTACAGAAAGTTCATTCCAAATTTTTCCTCCTTATCATCTTCTCTTACTGACCTTACTAAGAAGGGACAACCCGATAAGGTCCAGTGGACGTCTGAATGTCAGACATCATTTGATAATTTGGTGACAGCATTATCATCGTCACCCATTCTGATATTACCCGATTTTCGATCTAATTTTATCCTCAGAACGGATGCGTCGGACTCTGGTGTCGGCGCTTGTCTTCTACAGGAGAAGAACGAATGTCTCCATCCTGTATGTTATGTCAGTAGGAAGTTATTGCAGAGAGAAAGAAAGTATTCTGTGATAGAGCGTGAGTGTCTTGCCATTGTGTGGTCCGTCCAGAAACTAGGACGTTATCTCATGGGACGAGAATTTTGTATCCAGACGGACCACAAGCCACTGACATTTTTGTCGAAGAATCGTTCGTCCAGCCCACGCTTGTCTAGATGGGCATTGGCTTTGCAGCCGTATACCTTCGTTATTCAACCAATTCCAGGAACCAGCAATCATATCGCCGACTACCTTAGTCGAGCCTAGGGGAAGATTTCAGGAGCTTATACATCAGAGGACAGGAACATTGACAGGATCTGTGTGAATGAGTCGACTTTAAAATATTGACATTATAAAATATATGATATGAAGAATGGTTGATAGGTTGAATGGTTTTTGATTCTGTATTAGATATTGTGTTTAGTTAGCTATTCATGAGGTGACACATATATGCATATTTCAGACCATATTGATCCCCATATTTTCCCCTGATTTCGGTATTTTATATACTAGGGGAACTGCTAGGTCATTTTCTAGTGTAGGTATTGCTCACGCTCACTCGTTGACAGTCATCTTGATGCGATTTGAAATTAATTGCATTAATTTTTTTGGGGTGGGGGATGATGTCACGAGTGGAGTGAGTGCAATTAAGGGGACTGCTACAGAGCGGGTGTAGAGTAAGAAAGGCTCACAGTAGACAGCAAGTTAAGCGTGCTGTTGTGAGTAGGGGGCGGGGTCTGAAGGAGGCGAAAGCGCTGTATAACTATCACTGCAAGTTAGAAGGTCCTAGGGATCGGACCTGTGAATAATAGCCCATCGGGCAGAGATAAAAGGAAGCAGTCGAGAAGACTAGTGAGGGTCTTTCCAGTTATGACTGGTATGTAGAACGTTGATTGATTATTATGATTGATGTATTATATTATATTCGTCTTATTACCATGATGTGAATAAGTATATGTGAGGAATGTGGAAGTCCTTGATATTGGATATAGCAAGGTGCGCCATGAGCGATAGATGAAAGTGAGTTCATGGATTTGTAGCGCGAGTGAGTAGTGTGTACTCCGATGGAGGTGTGTTACCGTAAGATGTGTGGTGAGTGAAAGGTGAACTAGTGTGTGTACGTTTCATGGGTTGTAAGGAGAGGTGGAGTGAATAGAAATGGTAGGGTATTATACCAATGTAATGTTATTCTTGTAGGTGTCGGGGACGGGCCGCAGAGCCACCTCGATGAGCACAGGGGATAGGCCAGCATAGGGCCGGAGGCCACACAGAGGCCAGAAGTGAGGCTGTCAGTGTAGGACAGTAGAGGCACATAAAGTCGTGGCAGTCAGGCCACGGGCAGGGGACGTAGATATGAGAGTGAATGAGATACTATGTTGTTGCCATGTTGATAGGCTAGTGAACTGATATTATGTTGTTGCCATGTTGATGGCTATGGAAATAATAATGTGTTATTGCCCTGCGGAGGTGCTAGGGGAGTGCTAAGGTGTATGACAATAGGAAGGTGATATTGAGAGACTGCGGTGCCAGTGAATCATTAATGTACTATTAAGACCCTGAGGGGAGAGGCTGAGGCCGAAGTGCCTTTAGGAGTAACTACCGGATTGTGGATCCGAGGGAGCGTGTGTGTGAGAATAAGGCCGTTGTACGGCAGTCATTTCAATAATATAATATATGTAATTGCGCTATTATATGTATAAGTATGTTTAATAAATGTGTGAGTCTGATGGATTGTTTTGTTAAGTGTTAAACTTGTTTGTTCGTGATTGTCGTCCTGTCATAAACTATTACATCTCCCAGTCTGGGATTTGTGACACAAACTTCGCCAAGATTTTCCAGAGGCCTTCACGACACACTGTGTCAAATGCTTTTGTGAGGTCAACAAATGTGATATACAGCGCTTTATTTTGTTCCATGCATTTTTCCTGAATCTGTCTGGCAGCAAAAATCATATCCGCCGTTCCCCTTTCTTTACGAAAGCCACATTGGCTCTCGGGAAGCAAGTCATTTGACGAGAGGTGATCAAGAAGGCGATTCAGAAGCATTCTTGCCAATATTTTGCCAGCAATTGAAAGTAGAGAGATTCCCCGATGGTTGTCACAGACTTGGCTGTCCCCTTTGTTTTTGTACAGATGGATGATTGAAGCATCTTTGAAGTCCTGTGGCAGCTTCCCTGCTTTCAACATATGATTGAACAACTCGGTCAACCTTTCAATAAGCTTTTCTCCACCGAAGGCATACACCTCAGCAGGAATTGAATCCACGCCTGGTGATTTGTTAAAGGACATCTGATTTGTGGCAGTTCGGGTCTCATTTGCTGTGAATGGCTTGGCAAGAGCTGCATTAAAGGAGTCTGAGGGAGGCGGTCAATGGACTCAGTATTTATATTTGATGGCCGATTTAGCACACCTCCGAAATGTTCTGCCCAACGCTGAATTATGGCATTCAATTCAACAATGCGTGTTGAACCATCTGACGCAAGAAGTGGCGTAGTGCCAGAGCGGGATGGTCCAAACACAGCTCGGAGGCTCTCAAAGAACTTTCTAGTGTTGTTTGTGTCGGCATATTTCTGAGTTTCTCTTACTCGCTCTTCAAGCCAGTCATTTTTCATTTTCCTCAGCTTCTTCTGGAGTACACCCTTACATGCACGCAGTGCATCAGCTTTTGCTGTGGAAGAGGGGTCACTGCAGTGAGCTTGGATGAGACTATTTTTTTCTTTGATGAGCACTTTGATTTCATTATCATTATCATTGAACCAGTCCTGGTGCTTGCGGACAGGAAAACCAACTGTGCTGCTGGCGCAAGGGTGTACAGTCGTATTTAGGTCAGTCCAGCTCTGTTCAATGTTCTCAGGGTCAAAAGTCACGCAATCCAATTTTGAGGAGAGTTCTGATGAGAGCTCGCTCTGTTTCTCAGCTGAGCAGAGTTTTGAAACATTTAGGCGTTTAGGTGGCGCTTTCCCTTGAGGGCGTTTATTGCGCCTCAATGTTAGTCTGAGCTTGCAAACAATGAGTCTGTGGTCAGTTCCACACTCGGCACCACACATCGCCTTTGTTACAAGGACATCCTTTCTGTCAGTCTTCCTCACAATGACATAGTCTATGAGATGCCAATGCTTTGAGCGGGGATGCATCCATGACGTTCTGTTTCTCACGGGGAGACTAAAATTTGTGTTGGTAATGAACAGGCCAAATTCAGCGCACAAAGTAAGTAAGCGCAACCCATTGTTATTGCATGAACCAACTCCATGAGGGCCAAAAACATTTGGCCACGCTGAGATTTCTGAGCCAACCCTAGCATTGAAGTCCCCCAAGAGAATCAGCTTATCAGCTGCCGGGACAGAGCATATGACAGATTCTAGATCAGAATAGAACTTGTCTTTGGCTTCATCTGGGTTTGTCATGGTGGGCGCATATGCGCTAATGAGGGTGACTGACTGGCTTTTCCCAACTGGGATCCTGAGTGTCATTAGCCTGCCATTTATTTCAATTGGCATGGACTGCAAGTTTCTGACAAGGTCATTTTTAATTGCAAACCCAACACCATGCTGTCTCGGTTCGACTGCACCCTTGCCTTTCCAGAAGAAGGTGTATCCACCACTGAGCTCTTTGAGTTGGCCACTATCAGGGAGTCTGGTCTCACTGAGTGCCACTATGTCCAGGTTGTACCTGCTGAGCTCAATGGCAATAAGTGCAGTGCGTCTTTCCGGGTTGTTTGAGTTGTCCTGTAGTGTGCGTATATTCCAGGCTCCTAGCCTGAGTAAGCTGAATTTCTTTTTGTTTCGACCGCAAAAAGGGATCCCCACTGGTCGCGGTATACCAGTCAGGGTGATGTGAAGTGGGCTTTCTTTAGGGCACCTTTTCTAGCCCCTTCCTCAGTTGAGGTGAGCAGTGCTATCCTTAAATAAGGCTGCTCAGCTACTGTGGGTGCTGCCTCCCCACGCCTCCACTTCAATCGACGATGAAGCGATCATAGCCCACAGCCACCAACGTGTAGGTCTGTGCTAACAGCTTCCAGTCTATCCAAACCTGCTGCCACCGCACTCGCCCATCGCCGTTGGAATTTTGAGAGGAAAGAAGACGAGACAAAGATGAAAGAAGACGAGGTGAGTGTTAAGACTGGCGCAAAGAATTTGTTTTTAGTGAGAAAGAGCTGCGCAAACATCAGACTCACTCTTTCGCCTGGACACAACTTATCCAAGTGGCAAGGCAGGGTCAAGACGACTGGAAATGTATCCAGGTGCAGGAGGATGCCAGAGGGACAGTCATATTGCCTGGCCGGCTGCCTGTAGGCTACTCCACAGCCTCGCAGTCCCAACTGACTAGGGTGAAAGACCCAAACCAAAGAACACCAATACTGGTGGATGCTCTGTGTCACGATATCCAGGCCAGAGTGACGGTATATTGCCATCTGCCCTATCAATCAACCACTGGCCTGCTGCCGCCAGCTTCGAAGCTGCGTCCGGGAAGTTTGCTCAATTCTTCGTCTGTGATTTAGGCAAACAAGCCTATGACCACACCGCTACCGGGGGCCAGTGTGAAGGACTCAAGTACTGAGTGTCACATTGTGCCCTAGCATGTGGCCGTTGGGTTAGATGAAACCTCCTCCGCCCTGGCCGTTTGCACCGACAGGTGCACGCCCACTGATACCATGCTAGCGTACCAGTTCATGAAACAGGTTGTACTGGATTACATGTTACCAGTAGCAGATTTTTCTGACCTGACCTACTACCTGAGTCAAATATTAATATTAATAATTCACAGCCATTAAATTCAAACAAGATTCTGATCTTATTAGCAGACGTCCACGAATATTGTTCTGGTGGTCATAAATTCCATGCATTTCCATTTGCAGTCGCTGCAATTACCTAGTTAAAACCAAAAGCAGTTGAGTATGAATTACGCAACTGCATTTCGACTTTTTTCGTTCTCTGTGAGACATCTGGGCCATATGGTTTAGACATGAGATCTATGCTTCACTGCATTGGACCATCTTGAGCCAGTGTGAACTGAAAGTTTTCTTGTGTAAATAAAAAATGTTTGAAATAGATCTTCTGACCTGCACCTTTTTTTTTTTTCTCCACTAGAACTAGGTCAGCAAACTATGGCCTAAATAAAAAACACCACATTTAAAGACTGTGTTCAGTCTTCATCATATCATTTGAACTTTACAGTCCACATCTGCTGGTAAGGTTTCTTTTTATGTGTTTTGTTAGTTGGCACACCATAAAATGCTACAACATGATGTATAATATATGTTGGATCAAGCTATATTTTACAAAAGGTGATGTCTGTCTACATGTTTGCCTGTGACTGAGACTTCCAAACCTTTGACCAGGGGAGGCAGAAGTAGTGCAATATGAGTTACTTAAGGCTAGTTGGGGACATATTTCCTGTTCTGAAGATTAATTGCCGAGTCACGTTTATACCATAAAAACAGACATCTGGAGTCCCACCCTCGCTCAGTGAAGCTCCTAAAGCCACGGCCCTGTGTTATCCCTTTTGTGTGACTCAAATGGAACTCATCCCGGGGAGGCTAATGCACAAAATAGTACATTGTAATATTGAGTGATAATGTAGCATCCATTCAGTAACATATGTATTTTATTTGTTTTGCTGGGTGTGACATCAGTGATAACTGTAACTTGTAAGGCATTAGTCAAAATTGGGCAAAAAGAAAAAGTTGTATTTTGACTTTGCTTATAGCCCTGCTGTGACCCCACAGTTTTTCTGTGGTTTTTATATTTCGTCAATTCTGTAAGAAATAGCAATATATATATAGGAAAAATCCCAAATGTTCATGTTAAATTATTGCATATTATTTGAATTTTGAATTTAGAATGTTCATTCAAGTTGTTGTAGCTTAAATGGTTGAATAACAGATGCTGAACTAACATTTTCATCACATGGACTAAATATCACAGATTACATTGTTTGAAACAGCCCAGTGAAGATATTTTCCTCTTCTGTTGTGGAATTGCGTAGAGCAAGTTAACTCTTTAATAGAACATGCTTGATTCTGTTTTCTGAAGTGCTGAACATAATATTATAACTAGGTTAAATTCTGTGAATTTTTATCATTTTGTTTTGAATGGCAGTAATATAATGAGAATGCAGCCACACTTCACCATGAGGAAAATACTGTTTGTTTGTTTTGTTTTTTTTATTGTTTTTTTTTTAATGTCTTCATCATCTTCATAAAGATATAATTTTCCTTGATTACTAATACTTGCATATTTTTTTAGCATAAATGTTTATAATAGTATTAACCTCTGTGTTACAGTAAAATGGGAGAAATAAAGCCAAACCGTTATATTTTGAAAATTTTCAATCATCATTGTTTGGATGTGAAATTTTCTAGACCTATTCCAGACCTGTGCTGGGTGAGTCCTTGGAATTAAAAAATGAAATTATTGCTTTTGTTTTTCCACTTTAATGGTAAAATGTGCTTAAATTGAGATTATACTTATTGATGTATTCTCATGTATCTGTCCAGGGGAGAATTCATGGGAAGACAGGATTTGACAAATATATACATGTACTGCATTTCATGCAGCAATTATCAGATGTGGTCTTTTCTCATGCTATTTGTTTTTTCCTGTGCCCATTGTTCATCACAGAACATTTTGTGTTAATTAACAATAAGCAAAGACTAAATGTTACTACGGGTCGAGATGTCATGTATTTGATGTATTCCTGTCAGGAATAAGGAAGTTCTGTTCTTCTTAATGTCAATTTGGGCATAATGGACATTAGTTGACAATTGACAATTGCAGTTATATTCCTTTCACCTGGAAATCTGTCTTGCGTCTTCTAAAAATATATACATTTAATCCTATTCAATGGATGGTGGCAGAAACACACATGGTATTGGTAGTTTAGCTAAAGTACGCTAATGCAAATGGAAATTTCTGAGCTATCATTTCATAGAAATGGTTACCAACAAATAATGAACTACCATAAGACATTTAGAGTTTGTAATATCACAATTTGTATGCAAATATATGTACATTTGAATTTAAAATCAGTCAGATTTGACCTAAGAAAATGAGCCTCAAACTTCTGTAGTATATTTATGAAAAGATTTATCTTTCTTCTCATGGTATTTTCCCATTATTTATAATATAGTGAAAGTGAGCACTTTATGTTCATAATCTTAACTTGTCAGACCGACTTTTCCTTTCAGGTTGACCATGACAGACATATACTTGTATGCATTATTGTTTGCCACTAGCACACTGCTGCTAACTGTTTCAGATAGTTTGTGTAAGTAAAGAAGCGTCACGGAGTTTGTCTCTGTTAACAAGAGCCTGTTCAGTTGGTTACTTTTAAAGTCTGTCTTTTGCTCTTATTTTGTTTGTATTCCCTCATTTATTTGTTTAGTTTTTTCATTCTCGGGCACAAACAGGCCATTTCTAGAAAGATCACCCATAGAGAGGGGAGAAAAATTGAGATAAACTATCTGAGCAGGTTGTTGTTTTGGGGTTTTTTGTTTTTTTTGGGTATTTTCATTGTGTTCTTTTACATATCATTTGAAAAACAGTCTTCTAGTTTCCACAGACACAAAAAAGAATTAATGAAATTTCATTTGGAGTTGGATGTTTGTGTCAAGACTACTGATTAATTTTTTGATAGGAGATGTTTATGCCATGCAGCCAAAATGACCAATACATGTACTGAAAATGTTACTGGGGCCATTTTACCAATGATGTGGTTATTATGGCTGGTGGTCCAAGTTTTAACTCTAAAACTGGGCCAAAAATCGATCAGCAAAACCCAATCTGGCCATATACTTAGTTATTACGTTAATTGTTTTTTAAAAGTAGCCAGAAATTCACAGGGGACACTGTTTAGGGTGGCTGAGATGATTCATTGCAATAAAAGCCTGATTCCTATAGATATAATATGAATTGTTATAGGCAGTCGGATTCTAAAATAAATATGTAATGTATATTTTCTGCCTCTGCGTAAGTAATTATGCATTGATCTGTAAGTGTTCAAAATGATATAGTCTTCCTGCCCTCCATTTCTCCAGGGTTCACCCTTGAGCATTGTATGAACTTTTAGTTCTCCCTTCCTATGCTTTATATTCTTCTTTTCCAGGCAGCACATTATCATGCACCTCTGAGTGGGAAGTGGAGTCAGAAGTTGAATGTATCTACAATTCCTCTTCACAGCTTTACACTTTATCATGGATGGCAATTAGAAATGGACAGCTTCGGAAAGTGGCCTCTTGCAGAATATATAGCTCTTGTAGCATTACTGAACCAGTTTATCATGTCACCATGTATGGCACAACAAGCAAATTGACAATACGTCGGGTGCAGATCGGCATGACCGAGGTAATGGTCTGGGGCATGGGGGCTGAGATGTTGAGCTTTGCCCTTCCTGTTTTTGGTAAGTTTGCCTTACTGTAAGTGGTACACATAGAACATCTGTAATCTAGTTTAATAGCCTGTGACAAAAGTGCAGTCAAGTAATTATGGGTTTTTTCTACTCATGTGACATGAGTCTTCAAATGAGGCAGGCTTCGCACTGCATGAGGGCAGAATATACGACAAGGCTGGACAAACCTGACAAATATGGAACCGACTGCCAGTGGGACTATAAGTAGGAAAATCCTCGAATGGATCTTGGGAGTGGGGAGAGGATCACTTACAGGGAAGCCTGGTGTGCCAGGATTCTTGTTCCTGTCATCAAATTCAAATCACATCTTTCAAATAAGAAATGAAATTAGCAACACACGGTAATCAGATAGGGGCAATCATACATGAGGTTATGACACAGGTCAAGGTCATGGTCCCAAATGTGATTTAGGACAAAATGTTTACCATTCTAAATCTAAGGGTAGCCACACAAAGGCCACCGAATTCGGTCACCGAGCCACTAGGCGCTTTAGGTGAGAAGAATTGTACTATATAATTTCAACAACTGCACATAGAGCCCACCTAGATTCGGTCCGTTTATATAGTGCAATTCTTCTCACCTAAAGTGCCTAGTGGCTCGGTTACCGAATTCGGTGGCCTTTGTGTGGCTACCCTTACTTGTGACATTAGACAGGCAATCAGCAGTTTAAAAGTATGTTTAGAAATTATGATGAGAACATTACATGGTGATGTTATTGCAGGAAAATTTCCATTTTCAGTCACACCCTTTAAAACATAGCAAATGTGACCCTGGGCAAAATTTTGCAGCAATGATCAGTTGTCACAGTCTCACATACATTTGAAGTATGAAAAGCATAAGGAGGGGGAGTGGGGTGAAGCATGTATATGCCTTTCAATCATGGTAATAAATTGATAAATTTAAAAGTTTCATTCTACTTACATTCATGCATAGTGTCCATTTTTGGACACAGTTGGTTTTTCTGCCTTTACACAAGTAAAAATGATACAAGTAAAAATATTTTGGTCCAGAATGATTCTTTAGTTTCTTCCCTCACATGAAATAACATCAGTAACCCTGAGTGATTTCCTCTGATTCAACATGATGCGAACACATTGCACTTGGATGAGGAAAAACAGCGACCTAAAAGGTAATGTAACTTCCTATAGAATCTAGATATTGTTTTGATTTATGTATTATTTGGAAGAACAGCATCTCCTTGATTAGTCTGATATCATGTTTTGCTTCTTCTGTGAAATTCTCATTGAACTTCAGACCACTGAAGTTATGATCCAATATTGGACCACTATGCACGAGAAGGCATGTGTTTTTTATTCAAGCTTTGGCTGGACCTAAGTGCATTAATGTTGTTTTTAGTAGGTTTTTGTTTTTTTTATGGCTTCTATATAACTCCCTCTTACTGTAATCTACAATTTTCAATTACATTCTTTGCCTTCGTTTATGTGTAGATCCAAAATTCACATCTCCTATAAGGAAAAATCTTCACTTCTTCCAAAATAATGCCTCACTCTCCTCTATTTTCCGTGCTTACAGACGTTTATCTGTGCATTTATTAACTCTTTTGCCTATTTTCATCTTCCTCAGATTCACAGTCTATGAGGCCTTTAGTATGATAGATGAATATTTGGGTGAGGATGGGGAAGGTTTTGATGCAGTCAGGATCTATATTATAGAACCTCTAGACTGTAAAGTGCTGACTGACAGTGCAGATGAAGACAGAGTCATAGACGGTTTTTCGGCAAACCAGCTGCTTGCCCCTTGCATTGTAACTAGCTCAATCTGTAAAGCGTGGACAGAGAAAAGTGATTGGTGAAGAGGATGGAAGTGATGGCACAGCAGCTGCCTCAGCGCCTACCACATAAACATGTGGTGTATCAACGGTCCAGATGGTTACCTCATTCAGTTAGAGCCATACCAAGGGCAAGAATCAGTGACAATGAAACCTGGTTTGGGTATGAGGGGCTCAGGAGTGGTGGATCTCCACAGTGTACTGCCCAATCTGAACGTTCAAGTCTTCATGGACAACTTCTTCACCTTATTGCCTTTGATGGATGAGCTCCAATCAATAGGCATGCATGGATCAGGCACTGTGCATGCAAATCGAACCCAAAATGCCCTTTGGAGACTCTAGAGGCCATCAAAAACAACCAAGAGGCAGCATGGATTATCATCTGGGCAAATCATCTGACACTCTGCTTGTGGTTGAAACCACAACAGCGTAGTCTCCGTGGTCCCAACTGCTTACAACACTGAACCCCTGCAAAAAGCCAGACGCTGGTCTTCACAAGCGAACCAGCATGTATCCACCCCAATGCCAGATGCTGTGGAGAAATACAATGCCAATATGGGAGGGACTGACCGCATGGACCAGAATATTGGTTACTTCCCACCAACTATCCGAGTGAGGAAGTGATGGTGGTCCATATTTCTCGTCTCTGGGCGCACTGCTACCAAAAATGCCATAGTCCTCTACAGAAAGAGCTTATCAGCAGTGAAGATGCAGATGGGCTATCTGGCTTTTCTGCGGTCAGTCACCACAACATACGTCATGAAATACGGGCAAAGGCGACCAAAATCACAGGCAAGACTCTACAGATGTCGAAAAAAGCTGTGGGGCCTGTTGTGCCGCTCACATCCGTGAAGATGGAATAGGCCATTATCTCATCAAGACACCAGACCAGCGTCCCTGTGCTTTGTGTAAAAAAAAAAAAAAACACTACAAAAATGTTGAACAAGTGCCCTCGATGCTGTCTGCATAAGAAACACTTTGTTGACACTCCATGATTCAGTTTCAAGTTCAAAAATCAAATATGAGCCATTTTTTTCCATTTTCGAATGTTCAAAGTTAATATATAAATTTTTCTGAAACGTCTTTTTATGACCCTTGCAAAATTCAGGAGGTTTAAAGATGTAAAATTAAAAGTATTACATTCTAACTCAGCCAACCGTCTTTCACTCGGTGTAACATGAGATAGCGCGCCGCGCCCATTGGTCAGTCTGCGTTCAACCGTTGCCCGGGTCAGTCGTGTTTTCAGCCGCTCTGGATTTACCTGTACTGTTTTCCAGTTGTAACAGACCGCCGCTATATTGTGAATTGATTGTGTACGCCACAATCTTACTATCTCATCAGTCTCATCAACTATAAGTCTTGATCATGTCTGATGACATGGAAATGTCTCCCCACCGGGGAAATGAGATCTCACCGAGATCCGAGACAGAACTGCTCGGTAACGGTACTGATACCGCACCAGCAGTGAGTGTGACAGAAATGCACGCTCTAATGTCCAAAATGATGGACAAAATAAATAATTTAGAAAAAATCACACAGGCTTCCAGCTGTGCGAAAAAGAGGACTGTTACACAGTCCAATGCCTCCTCAACGCCACCTCCCAAAAGATGGTGTACAATTTCTTCCTCTGATGAGGAGGTGGAAAAATTGGAACATGAGATTCTAGACGAAGCGTCTATCAATGAAGATACAAATGAGCAGCCATGTGACGTAGATGATGATATCTATAAAGAGCTTGCTTCTTCATTTAATAATGAGGAGGAAATTGGACCTCCGGTCTCCGATAAGTTTGCGTCTCTAGTCAATAAACGATTTGAGAGCAAACTAGAGGATGGAAAACTACGCGAGAAACTCGCACGCTTTCCCATCCCAGCAAACTGCAGAAATTTGGGAGTGCCCCGCACAAACCAAGAAATATGGGGTGCACTAAAACCGTATGCAAGGAAAGCGAATGTCCGACTAGCAAATACGCAAAAATGTTTCTCCCGGGCCGCTGTAGCGGTAACACGATGCGCTGAGACGCTACTGGAGACAAGGGCGAAACTGACCACCGTGACAGACACGGCTCACATAAAGCGGGAGATAACGTCTGGAATTTCCCTCCTCACGGACGCTCTGGCGTTAATTGCTCATGGCAATTGAGATTTATCGTTTAAGAGGAGGGAAGGACACCGGCCATCACTGCCTAGTCACAATGCCGGTATCTGTGCACCTCATGTCCCGATGACCTCGGATCTTCTTTACGGAGACGACTTACATAAGAGCCTCCGAGAGGTCAAGGAAGTCCAAAGGTTGGGGCAAGGGAAGACAAAACCAAACTGGAATGCGGGTAATCGCTGCTGGCACAATGGCAGAAATGATTTTTTAGAGAAACAGCCTCCCAGGCAATGGAAGAAACACCCGACCGGTGCCAAGGGAGGCAAACCTTTCAAGTAGACCAGAATGAGTTATCTGCACTTTTAAACACCGTGAACCAGGTGAGTGCTATGCACGCAATATTGCCTTCATTAAAATCGTACCTTACAAGAAGAGCAAAACTTTTCTATGGTGGCCAAATAAAGCATAGATTGCATGAATGGCTCAAGCTTACGTCCGATGCTGACATAATTGATATAGTCAAAGGATCTGAGATAATTTTTGTCTCTAAACCTTGCCAGTCTCAAAGCATGTCGCACAATGCTTCATTACCAGAAAACAAAGCTTACATTATTGATGAAGAAATTGAAAAGCTCCTTGCAAAGAGAGTAATTAAAAAATCGGTCACAGAACCAGACGAGTTTATAAATCCTATATTTATTTTCTAGTGGAGAAAAAATCCATGCATTCCCATACTGACTGTGAAAGCGACATGTCACTGACACCAAGAGAATATCGCATGATACTTAACATGAAAACTCTGAATGAGAATATTGCATATAAGAAATTCAAGATGGAAACAATTCGGACTGCTCTGAATCTAGTGAGCCCAGGTTGTTATTTTGCATCCATTGATTTAAAAGATGCCTATTACACTGTGCCCATTGCAACAACTTATCAAAAGTATTTGAAATTTGTTCATAGGAACAAGAAGTACTGTTATGTTTGCTATCCAAATGGAATGTCCAGTTGTTCGAGAGACTTTACCCGCTTAACAAGGGTTGTTTTAAACAAATTACATTCTTATGGTCACATGATAACTGCATATCTGGATGACTTGCTTTTAATTTCTAAGTCAGAAAACGAGGCAATCACAAATGTTGTAGATACCGTCAATCTGTTTGACACTTTAAACTTTTGCGTCCATGCCGACAAAAGTCAGTTTGTGCCGACGCAGGAAATAGCCTTTTTGGGACATGTAATTTCATCTCAGTCTATGACTGTCACACTTACAACCAATCGAAGGTTAAAAATTGTTCAAGCCTGTCAAGATTTATTGGCATCCCATACTTGTAAGATCCGCCAAGTCGCTTCATGTATTGGCCTCCTTGTTGCCAGTTTTATTGCGATACCGCATGGCCCTTTACATTATAGAACACTAGAATGTGAGAAAAATGTAGCACTTAAAGTGCAAAAGGGTGACTGGGAAAAAAGCATGATTTTATCAGCGGATGCCAGGCTTGAACTAGATTGGTGGATAACAAATAGTATGTATTAAGTTGCACCTATTCATCGGGATAACCCTTCTATTATAATAACAACCGATGCATGTCTTACTGGCTGGGGAGCTGTATGCACGGGACAACGGGCCCATGGGATGTTTGACCATAATGAAAAAGAGCACCACAGTATAAACTATCTGGAGACTTTAGCAATATTTTTAGGTCTCAAAGCCTTTGCATCCAATGCCAGTAACACTCATATCAGAGTTATGTCAGATAACACAACAGCCGTGGCTTGTATCAACCATATAGGCACGTGTCGATCTGTTTCCCTAAATACACTTTCTTACACAATCTGGGACTGGTGTGTTAATAGAAAATTATGGCTCAGTGCAGCCCATGTACCAGGTATTCAAAATGAAGCAGATTACGATTCTCGTATTATAAACATTGATACAGAATGGAAGCTCGACACAGAGCTGTTGATGCAATCTCTTAAAATCCTTGATGCCAAACCATGTATAGATATGTTTGCATCTCGGATTAATCATCAGTTTGTCCCCTTTGTTGCCTTCCGAATAGAGCCTGATGCATTTGCTATTGATGCTTTTGCGCTTGACTGGCAAGCATATGAGATGATCTATTGTTTTCCACCTTTCAGTGTCATACTACGAACCCTGCAAAAAATTCAGGCAGATACAGCCAAAGCTGTGATAGTTGTTCCATTTTGGCCAAACCAAGCATTTTATCCCAAACTAATGGGCATGTTAATAGAAAGACCTGTGCTACTCTCGGCAAGGGAACGATTACTAACTCTACCAAGCGATCCAGCTTCTCTTCATCCAAAGAGAAAGAAATTGAAACTGCTAGTATGCAAAATCTCCGGAAAAGATACACATCATCAGGTTTTTCTACAGAAACAACCGACATTATTATGTCCTCATGGAGAAGTACAACAAAAAGTATGTACAACGTGTACCTCAAGAAATGGCAATGGTACGCTAGTCAACACAAAGTGGATTCACTTTCACCACCTTTAGCAACAGCATTAGATTTCTTGACTTCGCTGGTTCACGGTGGTTATTCTTATAGTGCTTTGAATAGTGCTAGATCTGCACTGTCATGTTATATATGTAAATATGATAATGTACCTTTTGGACAAACTGACATAGTGAAACGTTTCATGAAAGGAGCGTTTGAAACAAACCCTTCACTCCCGCTATATCACTCGACATGGGATGTAAATAAAGTGCTGGAGATGTTGGAACTATCGATGCCTTTGGCCAGTCTTTCTTTCAAAGAGCTTACACTTAAATTGGTAATGCTTCTTGCCTTATTATCGGGACAAAGAGTCCAGACTCTGCACAATCTTGATGTCAATTGCATGATATTGAATAATGACAAAGTTGTTTTCCATATTACCACATTATTGAAACACTCTCGTAGAGGAACTCATCAATCACCGATTGAAATATCTGCTTTTAAGCAAAACACTAGTTTATGTGTAGTGTCTACTCTTCATGAGTATCTGCTGAGAACGACAGATTGTCGGAAGACACACAGTAAACTCCTTGTTAGCATAATACAACCACATGGAGCAGTAAGCAAGGACACAATAGCTTGATGGATCAAATCCACATTGTCTACTGTGGGCATCGATATCACAGAATTCAGTGCTCACAGCACTAGGATTGCCAGTACATCAGCAGTAGCTCAAGCTAATGCCTGCCCAATTGAAACCATCATGAAATCAGCACGATGGACCTCCGAGTCTACTTTCTCTAAATTCTACAAGAGACAGACATACAATTTTGGTCAAGTCCTGATGGACCGCTTCGTGCAGCGCCATTGAGGTAGGCACTTTCCAGTTCATTTCCTCTTATAAAATTGATCACTATTTCCTGCTAATACGCAGATCATAGTGTTCTGAGCTCAAAATCACTGTGCTCAAATCTCATGTTACACCGAGTGAAAGACGGTTGGCTGAGTTAGAATTAATAAAACATGCGAGACTTACCTGTAAGTTGAAGCATGTTTGGGATTCTAACGAAGTCAACTTAGTCTGGAACGAGGGTAACATGCCCACCCAATCCCACCCAGTGTGTAAGTGGTACAAGAAAACTCAGCCAATGTGTTTATTTACCAGTGATTTTTCGCGGCTAAATACTGACCAGTGGGCGCGGCGCGCTATCTCATGTTACCCTCGTACCAGACTAAGTTGACTTCGTTAGAATCCCAAACATGCTTCAACTTACAGGTAAGTCTCGCATGTTTTATTAATTAAATTGCTTCTGTTCTGTATGCTTTTGGCTTGTTTTTGTATTGTATTCTTGTATTATGTCAATGAAAAAAACACGTACCCTCTCGTGCATAGCGATCCATTATTGGACACAGATTTTGGACCAATCAAAAGTAAGGAAATTTTATGAGTTTTAAAAAAAACATGATTGATCCTTTCATTCTGAGCCAAAAGGCTTGTATCCAAATTTCATCAAATTTTGAGAGGTCATGCAAGAGTGGGTTAATCCCCCACCCATCCCCTCAAACAAATGGATTCTATAACAAGTATCTAATGAAATAGTCAAATACATGTGGCCTATGCCAAATGCCATTTAACCTCTTCACCACTGCATGTACTTTTGCCCCACCTAATGCTGACAAAAAAATAGTGAAAGTGCATGAGCTTACATATTGGTAGGACAAATGGTGTACATCCATGATGCAGTGAAGGGGCTAAGGATTTGAAATGGCTTTGAGAGTGTACCGAAAGTATGGGGGTCAAAAATTGAAAATCAAGTTTACATACTTTTTACCAGTTTCAAGTGAAATAGTCAAGGACCTGGATGGATTATCGGGGGAAGATGAAGGTAAACTATGCATACACTTTAAGGGAGACTGTACAGTACGAGTGTGAGCTATGTCTAATAAGGGTAACAAAAATAACTGATCATAGATGGGAAAACTATAAGAGTTCGTAAAATATAATGAAGCTATTAGGAGATGAGTGTCAATATCTCTGCACTTTGATAAGATAGTTGATTTTCAATTTTTTGCACTGTTACTCGTCACTTCAAAAAAATTCGTTTGTTTTATTCACAAGTGTGATGTATAAGTGTTCAGGTGCATAATAAGATGAATGAAAGGTTTATATCTCAGGAAGATCAAATTGAAGCAACTCCGGAGACAGTAAAGACAATAAAGATATATATATGTGCTTACGTTTGTGATGGTACTCTGGTTACTGTATTATTCTAATGGTCACTATTTTACATTTGGTAGGGGGTTGTTATGATGAAGAGGCTATATAGGGGGATATGATATTTTACAGTAAAAGCCACTGCTGCAGTGAACACAACCCAGTATTTTCTCTGTTTGGTTTTGTAATTAGACTACATGCCCTTAACACCAGATGAGAAGGGTGAGTGTCTGGGGTCAGTCAGACCCTTGAGTGTTGAATAGGGTTAATGCCAAACTTTCAATACATTGTTTTCCCCTGTGCAGTTCACCACTTCAGAATGGCATACAAATAGGAACCTGCACAATTCCTTGGTTAGTGTAAGCAAAGGTACTAGATACAAAAAAGGTGAGACAGCTAGCATGTTTAGCATGCACAGATATTGCACCGCCACCTAGTAGCAATTGTGTGGAAGTCGTGAACTATGCCGTATTTTACAAAGCCATTTTCGGGAAAATATTGAATTTTGTTCACTATTCAGCTGTCACTATTGGCTTTGATTGCAGGCTCTTATTTGGCAATTATAACTTCAATGGCTGTAAGAAAACTTTTACAATTTTCTCTTCTTTTTACTCATAGTGGCACAGTATCTAAACGGCTTCGTTAATTCATCATTATGTTAAGTTCTTTTCATGCCGTGTGCCATGGGCCCCATCTGCGATCAGCAGGCAAATTGTGCATTATTTTTTTCGAGGTGGGAAGAAGGGAGTGTTTCACCTTATTGTATCTTTTATCTTTGGTGTAAGTGCAGAGATGGCTGTGTATTTTAGGCTACAGAAAATGAGAATGGGAATTTTAGTAGTGGTTAGATTCTCTAAAGAGTTGTGTTGTTGTATTTTTTTTAATTTCAAGGTCTAGTGTAAATTTATGTACATGTAAGGGTTAATAACCTCTGTTGTCTTATCACTTTTATGTTTGTTCACAGCTCGACCATCCAAACCTCAGTGTGCCTATCCTTTTTACCTGAAGGAGTGGGTTTTCTACCCCTGCGGTGTTGGTCGTGTGTATCCACAAGCAGTTTGTGAATTCTCTGTTAATGTAAGAAGCAGAAGGTTCTAGCGTATTTTTGGTATCTTTACAGTCATTTTTATGCACACTTGCTTCTTCCTGAGATTCCTTGATTCTTTTCTTCAAATTTCTTTCACAATAAATTTCAAAATATTTGGAAACTGCCTTTACTTGAAGAACATTTTGTAAAATAAAACTGGACTTAATGTCCACCAAATTTTACTTGTCATGAGGGGATTAATAAGAACACTAAATCCTTGCTTTTGCGGCATGTGTTTTATATTTGGGACATTCAAAGCTGTTTTCAGGTAATTCACATTTGTCTGATGATTCATTTTGAGACTTTCTATGCCGGTGTGGTTGTAAGAGAGTACAGTTACTCCTGGTTTCAGTTGAAGTCAAATGTGGCCTGGAACAACACTGTACTTGGCCAAGCCAGGTGTTTCTAAAGTGAAGTGATAGTTTCGTGTATAATAGAGATGATGTCTAAAAATTTACCGTAGTCATTTTCACTATTAGCTGAAATGAAAGTTTAAAGTTTTAAGTGACATCTAAGGGTAGCTTTTTTTTAAAAACTCACTGCCAACCCTTGATTTGTTTTACTGCTCATGCTGATCTCTGTGTACCTGCTTTTTCAATGGGTATTTTAAGAAATTGCATTGGCATAAGTGACTGACATAGAGTCTGGAATTTTGCACACTTGTTGTAGATAATGAAGACTGTAAAACAACAAACAAAATATCTTTTTCTTGATTCTTTTATATTTGAGAAAACAGTGAAAAGCAAGTTTGAATATTGAGCGATTGTTGGATCTGACATTGTGACTTTGGAAAATGACTGAAATGTGAATTTTATGCAACTAAAACACAAAGGAAAGTTTCTAAGATGTTTATTGCAGCAGTCTTGTCAGACACTGGGATGTTCGAGTCTAATGAGCATTGTTGTAAAAAACTGATAGGTCAGAAACTGCTTGTCCTCTAATGACTTTGTGTGCACAAATGATACTGGTTTGTAATGGCTGTGCCCATGCTGCTCTGGCTCCGGTAATACTGTGAGAAAAAAATTCTCAAAATCACAAGTGGCCAGGGCAACGGCAAAGATCGGCAACCCAAACAGCAATTTTGACCAGGACATGTGGGGTGTGGTTGGACCGTGAGTTAAGCAGGAGACACATGTGATTTTTTTTTTTTTTAAGCGGGTGGTTGATGCGTGCTTCTGGCAGGTTCTCCTACTGTGCCGTCGTTCTGTTATATTCTGTCTTATGTCTTGCCTTTTTTCCCAGCACAATGTGACCGTTGTCGTGTCGACATGCTTCTCTAAACCCAACCTCATGTTTGTTTTTTTTAGTTCATTGATTTTATGTCTAAAGACATGATATTTTAACACAATGTTAAAAATGATGTGAAAGAAGTGGGAAACATAGCTAACAGGAAAGGGATATATAACAGTAATTTGTTATCCAGAGGAAAAATGAGAACTGTTTTGAAAACCTTTTTTGAAGTTTATATTGGTTCATTCAATGATGAAATACCATTACAAAATTTGAAAGTGTCCATGGCAATAATCTGTTCCATCATACTTCTTCCCCAGGGTACTGGTTTGGTGGCAGATCATTCCAGAATTATATATGTTCATAAACAGTCTAAGGAAACACAGATGTATAAAACCACATGTGGATTTAACTTCACATCCAGTGAGAAATTTTGGCATCACCAGTTTCGAGTAAAAGTTTACCCAAATGTTACTGGTGGTCAGAACCACAGTGTATCAAGTGAATGGTCAGCAGTATATCAGTTTGGTAAGCCTGACAGAATGATCATGTGCATGAAATAATTTTGCAAAGGCACAAAAAATTCAGTTTACAAACATAATCATTGAATCATTGCTATGTTTATAGAAATTAGAATGAAGTCAAATAGAAAATTCATATCAACTGATTCACAACTGCCCGGGTAAACAATCAACGTAAAGGATACAGCTGTAAGACACTGATGGACCCATGAGCTCTGAAAATTCATACAAAAATCAACATTTATTCACACTGATAAATCCTTTGTCCAGCCAGCGCCTTCAAACAAGCCTACTTTGTCGGGCTATACCGTGAAAAAATGTAACACACAAAGCTCTCCCCCCCTCCCTCCCTCAGCCAGTGTTTACATCCAGTAACAGGGCATCATTTGGCCCGGTGAGTTGTGCATGTTTCTCTTTTCAAAGTCTTGTAACAGAATGTTATTTATTCAATCAAACAGAAATTAAAACTGGGTATTAAATAAAACGCATGCTAGTGACATGTGTAAATTCATGGGTAAAGGCTTAAGAGAAACTTGCACGCAAAAATTCAAAGTGGAAATAGGTCACTCCACTCCACTTTCCTACATTACGGCCACAAATGGCCGCCAGATGGGACTATGCCTGTTCTGGCTTGGCCAAACTATCTCAGTAAATGACTGATAGGCTTTTTTCCAGCATGGCTGGGGAAGGATATGGAAAATTCCAGAATTGTGACCGATCATTTGGTACCAAAACTTACTAGGAAGTGTGTTATACTTTAGAAGAAAAAGAAAAAAAAATTCAGGAAAACAAAATTTGTGACGATTTTCTTGAAATGAGGGGTCACAAAATATGCCGTGAGCTTTTCATGAAATTTTGTGTGGTACAGTTCACATTCTGCATCATTGCTCCATTCACAACAGCTTCATTCAAATTTTCTAATAAATAATCCCGTATAAACAAATCCACTAAACCAAAAGCCTTGCTTGACAATGCTATCTTCATGTGCTATGAAAATTCACCATGCAGGAAGTATCAGTTCTTAAATCATACAGTAAAGGTGTCAAAAGACACAAATGTTTCATTTTTCATTTGAATAGATGCCCATAAATAACCTCTTGTCTAAAAAATAGCGTCTTAGTGTATTTCTGTACCTAAATAGTGCTTTGTTGATGGCAGGAGGTGCAGTTTTTAACAGTACTGGGCAGTGGAATGCTATGGTTGTCTATCAGTTAAGTATTATGTGTAATGTGTGAAGGTTTCATGCACCATCAGCATTGCACAGTCCCTGGTGCTCATTTTTACAGTGGGCTTAAGTTGTAGAAAGAATATGGTGATTCATGGTCAATAGAATTCATATTTGAAGTATGTGGGTCACATTTCTCCACAGAGCCAATCACAATCACCAATTTCACCATCAATTCCATGCCCGGACTTCAGCCTGTCTTTGTAGAAAGGGGGAGACCAGCTACTTTCTTTTGCCAAACCAAGGGATTTCCCTTTCCAAAATTACAGTTGATCAGACAAGGTTCTAAAAAAGTCTTGGCTGAAGTTGAGCACAACAATACTGTGAAGTTTCAGATTTCCTCTGTGGGTTGTGCTGATGCCAGCGACTTTGCCTGTCAGGCCAACCCGGGTCAGGCACTTGAAGTGCTTCACATGTCTGTTTCAGGTATATGTCATGTTTATCTGGCAGTCATGTTTTATCCACATACCAAAATTAGTGCTGAAACATTAGGTGAGCTGAGGAAACTTTGCTCACGTAAGATTGGTTTCTTCTGTATTATGAGAGGGGGTTTACAAACAGGGCAGTTACATCATTTTGTTCCCAGAATTTTTGGCTCCTCTGTGTGTGCATACTTTTCAGAAGTTATTACAATAAGTTTCTCAACTGCTATTTAAGTCTATTACAATAAGTTTCTCAACTGCTATTTAAGTCTAATAACTAATACTGTTTATGAAAATGTGTGGAAACATTAAAATGGAAAAATCATGGACAGACTCAACATTTTCAAAGATTTAACAAATAAGCAAAATAGCAGGTGGTACGTACATGAATTCCTCACCTCAACAGGTCTCGTAATGACTTACAGATTTGCTCTATCTTAAGAGAGAGATAAACTAATGTAACTAAATCAAATCTTCAACAAACAAATGATTTTCATACATGTTTTTCATTTGACCTGGATTATAACAATATTTTTTTCATGTACATAAGTTGATCAAAGTGCAGTATGTTACAATGAGTTTGCTTATTGTATCAAGCTGTCTGTTAATTTTTTTCCTTTAATTGTTTTCTTTCAGGGAAACCTATCCTTCACCAACCCAGGAATCAGTCATTACTTGACTTCTTAGAGGGATACAGAGAAAATACATATATGTTTTATGTAGAAAGTTGTCCACCAATTCAGTCATTTAAACTCCAGCGTGCAGAGGCAAATGGTTTGGATGATGTAGATCTCACTGATTTCAATATACTGGTCATTCATCAGAATGCTGTAAAACTGACACTGCCAAGCTCTATTTGGTCTGAACAACTAGAGGCTGGGAAGCTTGAGAACTTCATTCTGGCACTAGACAACGGCGTGGATTGGTTGAACATCAATTTTATGTTAAATTTCATCCCGGATTCAACAGGTAAAGTATGGGGCCTGAGAAAAAAAAAAATGGAGTTGTCTTGTTTTCCTTCCAGTTTAACTATTGGCGCAATTTCAGAAAGTTATTCAAGAGACAACTTATAAGGTCAAGATGACTGGAGAATTTAATGACAACGGCGTGACTTTTTTCCAGTTGTAAGTTATCTGATTCCTGACAGTTGTTTTTTGATATTAGCTTCCATATCAGATTCATTGATTCCTTAATCTTGTCTGTATCTCTGATTTATGATGATGAAGCTGATATTGGTAAATCAAACAGATTTGGAGTTGTGACAGTGACATAACACTCAAATCAGCAGTTTTTACCAGTGAAAGGCTCATAGAAATGGTATTTTACGGGTGATTTTGGGCTGAAAGAGCAGCAAACTATTGAACCTTTTCACATCACACTGCTCACACATTTCAACTTCTGTCTAGACGCCCTCATTTCATGATAATTAGTCCTTGTAGGCGCATGATTTTTTTGGATATGTTTAACTCACTGAAGATCTTTGGTGTTGCATCAACGGGATGCATCACGAGTTGCTGTGGACAGTTCCCAATGCCCTAACAGGATCAACTTTCAGAATTTTTTCCATCTTTATCCTTCCCGATAGAGCGATTGGGACAGTCCTTTATGCTAAAGGAGCCTTTCATTTCATTTCATGCAAAAGTTTCATGGAAGTCAGGTTGTGACTTTTAGATTAATGGAATTCGAAGGGAGATTACCTACGGTGGCCTTTCTCAGGCTGAAAACAATCACAATGGCATCAAAATGAAAGTCTGGAAGGACAAAGGTCCTTAATATTTCATGATAAAGATGATTCTGGTGTATCGGATGTTGACGTATATCAGGAAGTAGATCTAGAGCTCATCCCAACTGTGCACCAAATGCAGAGAGTTTTATTTGTCACCAAAAGTCATTATGAACTGAAGAAACCGGGCAATTTTCAAAAAATCGTAAATTAAAAAGTGTTAGACCTAGACTAGAGTATTTATGTTTTGACGTTTTGGATAGAACAATATTTTTATTGTCAATTTTTCAAACTTTCATGCATCATAGAGATTGGTTGATTCAAAGTCACATAATGATTTTTTAAAAAGCTCTCAAAATGGCCAGCCTCTGACAGTTGTGAAATGTCAAAAATGGTCAGTCTTCAGTGAGTTAAAATTCCACAAAAAAATCGAATAAACCTACAATATGGCAATGGTACCAGTGCCTAGGTTATTAATATTAACAGGGTTCACACAGGTCCTTAAAAGTCCTTAAAGTCCTTAATTTTCATAAAAGAAAATATAAGTACTCAAGTAGTCCTTAAAATCTGAAAATGATACCACAGTCCTTAAAAAGTCCTTAAAATTTGTGTTTCAGTTGAAACATTTGAGATTCAAATCTTCCAATTACACACTGGATAATTGGTACTTTGAAATAACTGAACTTTTCAGAGTGAATTTACTATGTTTGAACTCTGGATACGGAAACATTCCGTTTCGACGAGTGCTGCACACCACTTGTATAGTTGTAATATTAATTGGTCACAGGCACACAGGTCCTTAATTTGTTTACTGTGAGTCCTTAGGAAGTCCTTAAAAAGTCCTTAAAATTAGTTTTCAAGACTTTGTATGAACCCTGTTAATTAAAAGGCAGGAGTACTGTCCAATCCACACATCTCAGCTTTGCTTTTGTTGACATTTTGTAGAACTCGACATAATTTTAAAGTCCCAACCTGTACTTTTCTCAATGCTACTAAATATTTCCTCATAATTCGACATGTTATTCCATCTGTTCCTCTTATATAGACGTGTTTCTCTTGTATCGAAAAGCACAACAAGAGCACTAGATCTATTGTGTTGCGGTGAAAACACCCACGTTACTCCCTGCACATCGGACCTCCTTATTTCTTTTCACAGTATCAGCAGGGGGAGGTGGGCAGACCGTTGATGACCAGTGACTTAGATAAAACGAGTGTGGAACGTAATGCATTTAAGCGCACCATGGCAGAACTGCAAACATGTATTTTGCTTTTTCACCAAGTTTTCGTGCGCTGTTGGTACTCACTAGGCCTTGACCTATATATCTTGGTTACTTGCCGCACATGTGCATCACTATATCTTTCTGAAGAAACGGCCACGTTGCCATTAAAGAGAAAACCTAAACCACTGAACATTTGATGTTAATGCTACTGCATCTTTGCCATACAACAATGAAATTAGAGGAACTTGTGGTGGCATGTCACCCATTAGAAGAAGTCAGGAACATAACTGTGTTTTTTTTTGGACTATTCTCATAATGGTGATCCCTGATCTTCTCTGCTAATTTTCTCTCTTACACCACTATTCTCTATTTCGATCGTCTCTTTATTTGACATACTTTCAATGGTCCCATGGATGTCAAGATATTAGGATTGCACTGTATAATATGTTTTGTACACAAGCAAATGCTTACAGTATGAATTACAAAGCTCTGGAAACTCAGTATGTCAGCGATGTGGCATGAAAGGTTGGCCTAAGATTCACTCAACTGTAGCCCAAAGCCTATTGATTTATCATAAAATGGGTCACTCAGGTGTTGAATGAAGTGATGCAAAAAGGTGAACAGATGTTTTTCTTTTCTCAGATGAAACATACCCAGACACGGCTTACCCCGGCGCAGGAGAGTTTGATACATCTGATGAAGCTAAAGAAGATGAATCATCATTAAGCGGAGGAACTGATGCTGGCATAGTTATCGGTGTTTTGCTGTTTGTTGTGCTTGCGGTTGTAACTATTGTAATTATATGCAGGAAGAGACAGAAAGGCCCAAGACCGCCCAGTGTTACATTAGCACAAACAGATGAATCACAGTTCGAGCTTTATGATCGACGTAATCCTCGAGTCTGGCACACTGCAGATGGAAGGAGAGAGCCCCCTGGGCCAGAAGTTCATTTGACAGCCCCCGAAAATCAACTGTCACCTTCAGCACCAGTGGAAAATGTTGATATCTCTGAGTTCCAGAACTATCGTCCACCTCCATCTTATGAATCATTGACCCATGATGGAGGAGTGAGCAACACAGACAATGAGACTCCTCATCAACCAGAGCTTTCAAACGATAACCTAGGATCGGACCACCCACCGTCATATGACACGGGTATATATTTGGGTGATATTTTCATAAATGAATGTGTTTTTCCATTTCACGTAATTGTTTATGAACAAGTTTCTCAATTTACAGGACGTTTTTAACCGTTTGAAAACAGTAGGGTTGATGATTGGCCCAAGCCCAATTATTTTAATGTGAAAAAGACGATGGGGCCGGAAAATGGCTCAACTGTATTATAATGAAAAAGACAAATGGGCTGGTTAACGACCTATTTAGAAAGCAGTTGAGGTTAGTTGTGTCATGGTCTTGTAGCCAGTCAGAATACTTGTTTCATAAAATCTACGGATCTGCACATATCAATTGCAGATCTTCCTGCTGTTGTAATCACATTGTCAATTTTTGTCCTGTGAACCCGTGTCTTTCTAGATGGGTAAATTTCCAAAATACCCCATCTCCAAAGTATTAAGTTTGGTGAAAGTAAGATTTTTTATGTTCAGACAAATGTGTCAGAGATGCCAGCCAGTACGCAAAATGCGTATTTTATACGAATTTTTTACCTAAATACGCAGCTATGTAAAATGGCGACTTGAATACGCAAAATTTGTCATGAATATAGTTTTGTATACATTTTACTTATATGGAATCGCAGACAAGTATTAGCAATTTTTGGTACAAACGTGATACTTTAACATCGATACTGCTCACACCAAATGATACCTCACTAGGCCTATATAGAATCGACGCAGTCTCACCCATCTCATGCGACAGTTTCAAAATGGTGACCAAGAAGAGGAAATCGCATACATTCCTGCAAAAATAAGAATTTTTGTTGAAAAATTCACGTTTTACTTTGTAAAATAAGGAAAATACAATATTTAGGTTGGCATCTCTGATGTGTGGCAAAAATGTTTCTGCTTGAAATTTCAAAACTGTTAATGATATCGATTTTCTACTTTGTAAGAAATTGATCAGGTAGCCATTGCTAAAAAATGCCAGATTCATTGATAACGTTGCGTATTTTCCATATTGGTTATGCAGTTTTGCCTTTTCAAGGAAATGAGGTTGAAAGTTTGAAGTGTTGTGTAGTCAGAGCCAAAATGCATACAACATTACATCTAGCAGTAATAGGAGTGAGAGCACCACTTTCGGGACAAAAACCTCAAAAGTGGCAAAATACCACATACAACAATATGGCAAATACCCCTTGATCTACTATTATGTGAGATGGAATTGACATGTAATTATGAAAAACCAGCATGCTGCATGAGAAATTATATGGTATAACTGGAGATGTTTCTCATTAAGTGGATTGTAATTCCACCACATAAATACATTTTTCTTTATTTGTTTTGTGAGGAAACATTCTCATTCATAGGTAAAACGTATTTAAAAATTACATGAACAATTTTTTATGATGCTACATCATACACCAATACCTCATCTTTGTGCTTTTGTCACGTTACCAGTCATCTTACCCGTAGAGGAAGAATTACAGTAAAATTACTAGTTTGGAACCCACAGTGAGTATCAAAGATTTAATGTAAACAACTCAGGCTCTCGCGCCCAGTGTACCATATTTGCAACACGTAACACAAACTAGTATCCAATGTTTGTTTGTTTTTAATACAATTTCAATTTGACCAACAGAAAGTTTTTACGATCTATATTGGTGTTTTTGCATTTATGTGACTAGTTTAAAATAACGTTGAATGTGCCAGAAGTTTTGGATAAGCCACTTTATGTCTGGGAGTTCGAAGGTTGATTCATTGTGCATTCACAGTAGTCATGTCTATGAAATTGCCTTTGTCTTTCATGTCAGCATTTCAGCTCTTTGTCACTGCAGTACAGCATGTTTTATTATCCACAGTTTGCCAAGCACATGATCCACCACCACCATATCCAGGCCATGAGACACTAGTATGAGTTATGTTTTTGCCAATATTTAAGGTGGGTTTACCAAACTTTTTATTTGACTGATTTGAAGTGCAGCCAAACACAGATAATTCAAATTCTTGGGGGGGGGGGGGGGGCTTCATCTGGTTCAAGTTTTGCAGAATTTCAAGGAATGCCTCACCTGTCACCTGTCGGCTTCATCGTCATCGATGTTAGCTGCTACAGTGGATGCCACGACAAAAACTCCTCCACTCACTCCTGTCCTGAGCTTTCCTAGTTAGGCTAGACCCATACCGACATCAGACCCGGCGGTCAGACCAGACCCGACGATTTTTTGCCGGCTGCGCCGCCCACACAGCCACCGGAACCCGACGGTCAGACAAGCTAGGCTGTGCTTAAAAATATGTGTTCCAAGTTGGAGAGAGAAAGAGAGGGACGGGAGGGGAGGGGGGGAGAAAGATGGAGGGAGGGACAGAGAGAGAGAGATACAAAGAGAAAGACAGAGAGAGAGAGAAGAGAGAGAGGGAGATCATTTACAGTACATTCATTGTTTGGAGTGTTATCTGTTGAGGTGGGCCGGGTAATAAAATACACACAAGTTGTTATGGGAAGGGAGCTGGAAAAAGGGATAGGAAGAGGGGGTGTGGCAATGGTATGCAAGCAGAGGGTACAGTGAAATCAACTAGAATGAATAAATCTAGTTCTAGTTCTAGACCTCTTCATGTACATGTACTTGAATAAAATAAAAGATGTGGGCATTGAAATGCTTTTAAGTACACTGTATGTCTCATTTTTATATCATATCTCCATACAACCAACAAAATTAATCATCATCATCATCACCACCACCAACAACAACAACAACAGCAACAACAACAACAACGATGACAGCGACGACAATAAAAAAAAAGGCAAAAATGATATAGCTTACCCTCAGATTTCATCTTATTAGCAATAGATTCCCATTGCTTTTGTATGTAGTCTCTGTTGTGAGAGAGGAAAAGACCCCTATAATTATCTCCCCTTTCGCCCGACGGTCGGTGTGGAATGAACACTTTCATTCCTAAACGGTCTGATCCGGGACGTTGGGTTTCGGTGTGGGCCGATCGCCAGTTTTTATTACCTGTGATTACTATTCGACCGGTGCACATTTTTTTGCACCGGAAGACGGTCTGGTCTGACCGTCGGGTCTGATCTCGGTGTGGGTCTACCCTTAGTTCACTTATTTCCAGCTGACTGACTTTCTTGATGTTATCGTGATATATAATGGGTGGTCTTCCTTGTTTTCTCTTTGTTTCTGTCTTTCCTTGCAGGATTGATATCATAAGGGCCGTGCTTTTGTTTCGGGCTGCGTGGCCGATGTATGCGAGCCTTCTTTTGTTTATTTCAGATGTTATTCTTCTGGTGGTGCCAAGCTGTTCTAAGATGCTTGTATTTGTTCTCCTTTCTGTCCAACTTATTCTGAGTAGCCTTCTGTAAAGCCACATTTCAGCTGCCTCCAATCTTGTTATGTCTGCCTTTTTGAGTGTCCAGGCTTCACAACCGTATAGTAGGACTGGCCAGATCAAGCACTTGAGTATGTTCACTTTGAGGTCCGTTGGTATGCCTCTATCCTTCCAAATGTTGTTTAGTTGAACCATTTTGTGTTTTGCCATTCCTATCCTTGTTTTTGTGTCCTTTGAGCAGCTTCCATCTTGCGATTTATATGATCCTAGGTATTTGAAATCAGTCACTTTTTCTAGTGCTGTTTTGTTTACTAGTATCTCCTGGTGTTCATGGTGCCCTGTTCCAGTATGCATGACTTTCGTTTTCTTAGCATTTAGGTGTAGGCCTGTTGTCCTGCCCGCTTCATCCACTCAGTGCAACACTCTTTTCATGCTAGTGATGTTATCTGACATAAGAGCTGTGTCGTCAGCGTAGCGAAGGTTTGTGATGTTTCGGCCTCCGATCTTTATTCCCATATCTTCTATGTCTGTGTTTCTCATGATCTGCTCAGTATAAATATTGAAAAGATGAGGTGAAAGTATGCAACCTTGTCTGACTCCTTTCTCAATGTTAAAATATGGACAGTTCTCATTGTTCCATCTGATCGTTGCCATTTGTTCGTGGTATAGTGCAGCGATGAGGGTCACAAGGTGTTTCGGGAATCCCATCTTGATCATTATATCGAGCAGGTGGTGGTGCCTAACGCTGTCGAAACGCTTTGCTGTAGTCTATGAACGTGATGAAGGCTTCGTTTCCATTGCTTCTTATCTGTTCAATCATTATTTGCAGTATGAAGAGCATGTCAGTGGTTCCTCTGTTGGTCCTGTAACCAGCTTGACAGTCTGATAGTTCCTCTTCTACCTTTGATTTCATTCTGTTGAGTATGATGATGAGCAGGATTTTGCTGGTGTGACTGATGAGGGCGATGGTTCTATAATTTCCACAGTCTTTGACATTGCCGCTTTTGTGTAGCATGACGAATTCTTGTAGCTTCCAGTCTGTTGGCCATTCATTTGTCTGCCAAATTTTGCAGTTCAGTTGGTGGAGTGCTTTTATTCCTGATTCGCTGGTATGTTTCAGGAGTTCACCTGGTATGTTGTCTAATCCAGGGGATTTTCCATTCTTTATTTGTTTTATTGCAGCCTGTACTTCCTCCAGGAGAGGTTCTGGTTCTTTATCTATCTGTTGTGGGTCTGGTTGTTGGAGGTCCCTCGGGTCTGGTCTGGTGTTATCCGCAAACAGCATCTTGCCATATTCGTGCCATCTTAAGAGCACATCTTTTGTGTTTGTTAGTGTTGTGCCTTCTTTGTTGTTCAGACTCAAGTTCTGCGGTTGGAAATCCCACTTTTTTACTTTTCTTATTTGTTCAAACATTTCTTTTGATTTTCTTTGTGTATTACATTCTGTTATGTTTGCACACTCTCTTTCTAACCATGCATTCTTGTCTCTTCTGATCTTTGTTTGGATTTCCTTCTTCAGTGCATGATATTCATCTTGTTTACTGAGTTTTCTGGCTTTGCTCTTTCTTTTTGCAAGCTCTATCACTTCTACACTGATGTATGGTTTGGGAGTTTTCCTCGTTCTTTTCCCGAGTTTCGATTCAGCTGTTTCACTCCAAATTCTTTTCATGTCTTCCCACAGTATATCTGGGTGTCTTTCTTCAGCTGACCACTCCTTGAGTAATGCTGAGAAACGGTTTTCTGTTTCGATCTGAAAAGCATTGCTGATTTCAGGGTCTTTTAGTTTGTCCGTGTCAAATCTGTTGGTGGGTTTTGGCTTGCTCTTCCTATAGGCTTTCAATCTCAGCTTTGCTGTCACTAAAATGTGGTCAGTGTCACAGTCTGCCCCTGGCCTTGTCTTTGAGTTGAGCACAGTTGTTTTCCAGTTTTTGTCAATCAGGATGTAATCAATCTGGTTTCGGAGACTGTCTCCAGGGTTTATCCATGTGTATCTTCTTCGCATCGGGTGTTTAAAGAGAGTGTTTGTGATGCTCATTTCATTTGCATGGCAGAAAGATGCTAACATGTCTCCTCGGTCGTTTCGTTCTCCTAATCCATAGGGTCCTATCCCACATTCCAGATCCTCACCCTCTCCCACTTTGGCATTGAAATCTCCCATGATTATGCATATTTCTCTGCTTGGGATTTTGTCTGTTGCTGATTGTAGGTCATTGTAGAACAACTCTATTTTTCTTCTGTGCTCGCAGATGTGGGGTCGTATACTTGTATGATGTTCAGGGGCACAGGTTGGGTGTCAAGTTTCGCAGTGACAATTCTATCACTTACAGCGTCATGACTGCTAATGTTGTCTCGTAAGCATCTGTCTAGTATAATTGCAACACCATTCATGCCGCGTTTGTTTCCGCTGTATACGATGGTGCGATCTTCTGTCCTGAATAGGCCCTGTTTGTCCCATCGTACTTCACTCAGTCCAATGATGTTCATGCTGAGTTCCTTCAGCTCCTTTAGTAGGAGTGTAAGTTTTCCCATTTGTTTCATGGTCCTGACATTCCAGGTGCCGATGTTGATGACACTTTTGCTTTTTCTTTTCTTTGAATAGGAGTATCTACACCTCTGTTTCTTGCACTCACCGTCAGATACACAAGTATCGTCATCACGGGTGCCTTCTGCAGTTGTGGATTCTCCCTCCCCAGTCGTTTTTGAGTCCCGACCCTCCCTGGGGGACTCAGAGGGCACAGGACTATAACTTTCTTTCCTTTTGTGTGACATTTCATTGTAGTTTTTGGCAAAAAATTCTTCCAGTAGTCTGCCATTGCTTTCTGAAAAGCGCAGTGCACATACTGTGCGATTGGTCCCGGCCATTGTTCCAAAAACGGAATCCTCTGCCCGCAACCACGAGAGACAAAAGCCGTGCCCAAAGATCCTTCGGTCGCCTTCTGTCCTCATCCATCCCCTGCTGCCAGGATTTCACCAGAGCCCTGTTAGCCAGCGATGTTTCGGGGTGACCCGGGATGGCCTTCACGGCTAGCGTAGCGCCTAAGTGACACAAGGTTACACCGTACTTCGCCCGAACCCAGCAATCCCCTACTTTGTCCTGTTTCCACCTCCCGGGACGAGGACCAAGGGTTGGACTTATGGGAGGCTCAAGGAATGCATGAAGCATTAATTATGTAGCGTTATTGTTGCATATTCCTTTACCCCCTCCCCACCTCCTTAGTGGTCAGTGTAGAGAGAGAAAAAGCAATGCTACATAAAGCATGATGAGTCAAGGTTGATATGTATGTGTACAAGACCATGTGGCCATAGGTCCCTTGTGTCTGAATGCATTGGGTTTTTTTTGTTTTGAAGTGCTTCAGTAAGGGCAGTTTTTAATCAAGCCGAATAGAGAAAATGTAGATGAAAAAGTGAAAATAATTGCTATTTTTCTCTGTTCGGTTTCACTTTAATGAGAACTGCAACACTTTCTTTTCTTTCACTTTCCTCCACATTATGAGCTTGGGGGAAACAATAAAAAAAACCAAGGGGTTTGGTTAGGCCATAGGCGTCAAGTTCATTTGTTTCTACTTCTTGGCTACTTTGATCATGCTTGCAGCAGGACAATGGCTTCAACGACTCCTTGTCTTAGTTTGAGGTTGGCGTGATACAACTATAAAGAATACTGAGAAATAAATTCAGGACTGGGATCTTTGTTCATGGGATCTGTGACTTCAACTTACACATGTTCGGGTTTGCGTGCTCGACTGTATGTTATTTTCCATTTAAATTTATGGCTGTAGATGGGCTGATTGTAATAGTGGTATTGGGGATCATTTCATGCATCTGCAGCCAGAACAGGGTAAATTTATGGTAGAGGCTTTAGGGGCAAGATATTTTGTCACCAATATGCGGACAACTTGCACAAACGTTTCTGTGGCCATTTGGCCCACAATAAGGTTATTGTGGCCTCTGACTCAAATGTAATTCTAAGAAAAACTAACCCTTGCACTTTCTCAAAAATTCACTGTGCAAAGAAAACCCGATTAGCCAGATGGCCAAAATAGTCACTCTGAAAAGTTTATTCTTACATAACATCAGGGTCGTGACCAGAAAAATTTCCTGTTTCAGTTTTTTTTTTTTTTTAGCCTCGTTTGTTTTTTATTAGTTTATAATTGCCATTTCTATTTTGAAACCTATAAATGAGTTACCAAGTAAAGCGTCAACAGTGATTTTCTTTCAAATTTATTCATTGTGTTACTATCACAGTTTTGTTTTCTCATCCTGGTTTATTTCAGAAGCTCAAGAATGACGGAGCAGTGCTGTTTGTTTACACATGTACCTTCCAAGGAACCTGTTAGTTGTATGTACAGGATGCCACATACAGCAGTGTTAGTACTTGAAATCTGTGATAATGCCATTTTTCTTGTGGAAATGTTGTTTTTTTTTGGTCTTGCAGAGTCACATTGTTTTTGGAACAGATCTGTCTATTGATATACTGCCTTGAACAGGAATCTTTGTATAACTTCAGAATGAAATATGTTATTGGAGATTCAAACTTGGAGAAAATGAAGAGATATTTAATGACTAATAATGGGTTATTCTAAGGTTACTGAATAAAATGTGTAATATACTTTTCCAAGTAATGTATGTGAATTTTTCACAGCTGTCAGGCAAAATGAGTCCCAATTTAAGTTGATAAAGACGAAAGAGAGATACAGTGATTTTTACTAATGATCCTGCCGAGGGCCACAATGTTGAATTAGTTAATCTGAAGCCATTTCAACAAATAAAGATGGAAAGATAAAATTTGTTACTTGTAAACACTTCCTTGAATTCAATGCATCTAGTTTGCTGATAAACAGATGCTTTTTTGTGGGGAAGAAAAAGTTTACCCAAAGTTTTTAGATTTTTTTCAAATATCTATGTTAATTTTTAACTGAATTTGATCTATGCATCGGTTTGTGTGAATATCATGTAAAAGACTTATCGAGATTTTTTTGTGAACTAAAAGACTTACTGTAAAGTGTGACTGGGACAGTGGCAATTTATCTGTAAACAATATTTACCACGTTAATGTCTTTGTGTCTGTTTCCAGTGAGAAGAGCCCGACAAAAACCAGTTTTTCAGATCATAGCATTTGTGCAGTTAATTTTTTTTTTTTTTTTTAATGTTGTACTCAAAAAAATTTATGACCATGCATGACGTGGCCATCTTTCCTTGTGTTGCTATTGTTAAATCATTTTCTGTCTATGTCACGAACAGAAAATATGAGAGATCACAATTATCTTCTCACTTGCTGCCAGATATATATCATCATTGCCGGTCACTATCCGCATGAAATCCAAAGCTGGTTAAACCGCATTTTCATAGGAATTAAACTAAAAATAGCTTTCTCTTTGTGCTCTGCAATTTCTGGTAAAATTTGGCAAATGAAAATGTCAAAGAATTAATTTTTTCATCTTATCAGGAACTTGAAGCTCAAATGTTGGAAGTTTCTAGATTGTTGTGCCTGTCAGCTGGTGCTAGGCAGTACGAGGACAGAGAAGCATGGGAAGAGTAAATGCAAACTTTCTTGGATAGAGAAATGAATGATTTAGGCCATTTTCACTGGCCAAATTTTACCAGAAATTGCAGAGCACATAAAGAAGGCTATTCTTAGTTTACTTCCGATGAAGATGCAGTTTCCCCAAATTTGGATTACACGCAAATAGCAACCGGTAATGACAATATGTCTGTGGATCTTCATGGAAGAGATATTTTTCATTATCCGCACAATCACCTCGTCTCTTATTACCGCCTCCTGTTCCGCTATGCAGAGGAGAGTTTGGAATGGAAAGTAACAAATTTTTTAAAAGGATCAAGCATGAAGCACAAAGTGTTTTAAAATCGTGTGTGATTAAATGTTTTTTGTTGTTGATTGTTTTTGTGTAAGTTTCAGACATTGCTGAAGACAGATTGATACACTTGAGCTTTGTACTCTTCACTGAAAGGGCTGTGGAACACCACCATGCGGATGCTGTTTTTTAATTCAGTTCATTAATTTATTAAATGTTATGCACTTTTTTTTTTTATCAATTTGAATGATATCTGTGTGTTTGTGTGCTGGAGAGAAATATTCATGTAGAAACAAAGATATATATGTGTTACGGATGTCCCATTCTCATTGTTTTGAGATGCAAGTTTTTATGTGTTAAGTGAGTGTAATCACAGAGTTTACACCTTTGCTCTCATAAGGTACTTGTGAAGACGATTTAATGTGATGAAACACACTTGTATTTCAGCCCAATGAATATCTTCAACATTATTTTCCTATGAATTTAATCCAGTCTGTATTAGCAATCTGTCAAAAAAAAATTAAAAAATTAGAGGACAAGAGGACTCTTCCCAAGTTTTCTAAATATTAGAGAATTTATTCATCTATTTTAAAAGCAATTTAAATTGATCTCATTAACATTCACTATTTGCTATGTACACAAACAGGATGAATACTTTTACATGGATATAATACTGATGCTTTGCAGGCACCAAAGGTCACAATCAGAATCTATAATACCTGGGGAAAAATGCAGTCATATTTCATCCTTTTCATCTTCGTCTCACTCTTTTTAGTTATCTCAGTTCATTAATGAATGAACAAAAATGAGAGAGTGTGAGTGGCAGTGGGAATAAGGTGATGTAAATCTGGTTATTAATGAGGCGAGTGTGTAATGAAAGTGTTATGTAAAAGTGAGACAATGAGTGTGATTGAGTGGAAAAGTGAGACATTGTGTGTGGTTGTGTGGAAAAGTGAGATATTGAGTGTGATTGTGTGGAAAAGTGAGATATTGAGTGTGATTGGTGGAAAGTGAGATATTGAGCATGATTGTGTGGAAAGGTGAGATAGTTAATTGGATTGTGTGGAAAAGTGAGACAATAATTAGTAGGATTGCATGGAAAAATGATTCAGACGTTATGATGAATGGAATTGAGTGGAAAAGTGAGACATTGACTGATTGAGTGTGCTTGTGTCTGGATTTGAGGGCCATGCAGAGAAAACATAAAAAGGTCTGAAGAATAAATGAGTTTTATTTTGAAATATGGTGCATTTTACATGCTGCATTCTAAAAGTGGTGTTTGCAGGACTACAGGGAGGGGATACAGAATAAAGCATAACATAACAAGAGGAATGATACAGTATCATAAGAATAAATAGGCAGTGAAATAAACTTATAGTGAATTGGATGAAATATTGTGAGAATTATATACAGTGTATACATGTAAGCAAACTTGATTGGTCCTTCATCTGTTTGTGCTTTATTCTGTATCCACTCCTCTGAGTCTTGGGAAAACTGATTATATGCCAGGCCGCCTAAGTCTTGCAACATAAAGGTTTTTTACATTCCCTGTTTTTCAGCCTAATCATTTTATTGTATCTCCACTGTGATAAACAATTAAAATTTTGATTTCAAATTTTTATATGCATATAGAATGGTCAGTTTATGTACATAACTAATGGAGCTTTTCACTCTCCACATAATATAAGTATTTTGTTTACAAGACTGAAATGAAATAAAAATTTGCATGAATTTTGTTAGAAAGCATAAGAATTTTTCTTATTTTCACCAAGACAGCTTTACTTAACTGTGTCTGATCTATTATTATCGATTGGGCGAGTTGCGCAGTGAGATGTGATAACATTTTTTCAATGTAAATAGAAAAATTCTGCATAATAATTGTAAACAAAAAAAAATACATGTAAAACTGATTTGCCCCGGCCAATCCCACCCCCATCTTGTGTTTCCTCTTGCCTCTAACATGATCACTTTGTTTTTCCAATGCAGCTTTACAACTTTATTACATTATACAATTTTCATAAAACATCTTAAAAAGGTGGGCTGAAGATGAACAATAAGTCATATATATATATATACCATTTTTGATAAAATAAATGCTGTGTATTTTGAGCACTGCAACTGTGAGATGTTCAGACTTACTTCACTTACTATCTTTTTTATGCATGTATTTGTGCCGTGACGATATTGTAGTCTGAAATCACATTTAATGTGCATTTTCTTTAAACTACATAGTATATCTTTCTAGTTCATGAATAATGTTTAATGTGTAGAAGTTCTAAGGAAAAGCATGAAACACATGTACGTAAACATAAACACAATGCCAAATTTGAAAATCCAGTGAATAATACTTAAGGGAAATGCAGTCATGCAGGAGGGGCATTAGCATAAAGAACATAATAATAATATTAATAATAATGATTTTTATACATGTACTTCTTTAATCCCATTTGGGAAATTTTACTTAGTGTCATCGCAGCCCAGTTACAACTGGAGCAGACATGTCGTAGCCACAGTGCAGCACTGGTCAGCGGTTTGTTTTATTTAATTTTGCCCCAGCGGCCTGTTTGGCCTGCTCTTTTCAATTTCCAACTGCCAAGGTATCTTGAACATGCGGAACGTGCACATGGGCCCTCTAAGTTTTTCGTCCTTAACCGAGAAGACCAGGTGCTTGATCCTACCTCCCATAGGATCAGGGACAGGAAAATATGTGAAAAATCCCAAAATTCCAACATGCCTGCACCGACTGGGATTCAAACCCAGTACCTTTGGCATGAGAGGTGAGCACCTTGACTCTAGACCACCACGTTCCCATCATTTACATAGCGCCTAATCCAAACAATTTGTTCAAGGCGCTTTACAGAAAGTCTAGTTCTTTCCGTCTGCAACTCATCCTCTCTCTCTCTCTCTCTTATACATACATGTAATCATAGCAAATTGCGACTTCTTACTGGGGGGACGGATTTGGGATTTCAGACCGAGAAATGCCTAGGCCTTTAAGTGCAAGTTATTGTTTGCAACTGCAGTTTCAACTGATGAAAGAACGTTAGCCTTTGGACTAATACGTCAGAAATCTAAGACTAAGAATATCATTTGATGGTTTTTGGAAACTAAACTGTTCAAATTGCTGTGCGGGAAGTAAAATGATGAGACATGAAATGTAATATAGTGATATATCAAAAACAAAATCAGGAAACAAAGAAATGGACCAACAGAATAGTGTACACAGTTCAAGATATATACATGTATAGGCTATGTCAGATGAAATAGAAGTCATCTGGTTGGCCTTCTGTTGTAGCTAAACTGTGGATTGGCTCCAGTGGTCAACATTTGAAAATCTTCACCGCATTACACAGATATTATTGATGCAATTATGGAAGGAAAAAGGATGATAAACCTAATTTGATCGCTGGCAATGCCATCATCCTTCAATGCCAGTGGCATTGAAATTTACATGAAGGACCTTTCCAGCAACCCTATGTCAATCCCACACATGGGATTAACCCCATGTTGGCTAACAAGCAAGACAACATTCCGACGTGGCAAGGCTAGCTGGTAACGACATATCGTGCGTCTCATTGATTTGATGTAGGGAGTCCGTCCCTATGATAATACTATGTACTTATACAAATCAACGTTGGATTAACGACGCTGACCGCCGTCAATATATATTTTTTTAATCACCTACAGTTCTATCGGGATAAATCAAACACAGTCAAATTGTTCAAAATGTGACATAGAAAACGGAAGGGTGGGGGGGGGGGGGGAGCCCGGGAAAAGGGGAAAATAAACTTAAAGTAGAATCAACTGTACACAAATGGGATCCTTGAAAATTTATCAAATGTTAAGGCCAAAAAGAGAATAGGTGGATATTATATTTTAATTTATATTATGGTGGTATTTGTCACGGAAGTGGTTCTACATACATGTACTGGTGTAAGGCTAACTCGTAAGTGAAAGGATGAACTCTATGGATATAACTATGGCCACGTGGGACAGATAGTCATTTACCCAGTACGGTTGTCATGTTCAGCTCTGGTACAATATAATGGCTGTTTTAGTTGTAATTTACCGGTAAAACAGCCATTGAGAAAGCTTTCAAATAATGGTAGGTCTATGATTATGAAGTAAGCTCAGTGAACATGCAGAGTAGAACATTCTCCTATTTTCAAACAGTGAGTAGCTTTAATTTTATTTTGTGAAAAATTTGCTCAGAAAGGCTTCTATTTTCGACCATTAGGCCCTCCCAGCTAATTCCTTCTCTTCCAAATTAAAAAAATAATAAATTTCCATTTAAATCTTAGACAATTAGATAGGTCGCTTATTGCTGCACCTCATGACAAACAATGACTGTTGCTCGTGCAACATTCACAATAAAATTATGCTTTTTTTTTTGTTTCGTGCTATTTCGTTTGCATTCAGTAGCTCAACTTTTACATTGTTCTTTAAACATTTTCCCATTGGCCAGACACATGGTTCGTGGTTGAAGTAAAAAGCGGAAGCTGTGTTTGTGTACGGTAGCGACCAGGAGCTCGACATGAATCGGTGTGTCTGAATGCAATGGAGTATGGATAATAAATTCTTGAAGTCTGTGACAGTTTTTTGAAATCGATTCCCTCTTATGGGCTCAGCGGTAAAAAAAAGAATTTAGGTCCTGTATGGCGTGGGGAAGTGGAAATGCAGAGTTATTTAAGAAGAACAGTAAGTTTGAAAGCTTTCTGAAGCGCACCATCTCAGACCAGGCTTTCGAGCGAGTGCGTGCATATGAATCATGCATTGTTGTGTCGGAAAAGGAGAACAAATCGTTCAAATACGTCGTCCTAAGCGACGAAAAACTTTTCCTCACTGAGAATCCACCCAAAACTCTGCAGCAGGTGTTACAACTCAAAGATGTTGTTTCGGTTGATTTGGTAAGATCTTTCTTCTTAATTTATTATTTTCATTTTGACTTTGTATCTTGACATTTTGTATGTTTCAGTAACATTCTGCATGGCTTCGAAAATGCAGACAGGTTATTTGGGAGAGTAGGGAATATCAATTTTTGTTTTTTTTTAATGGTAATTCTCATCGACCTGTGCATTCATCCAGTGCATGAGCCTCGCAAGATTTAATGTCCCATTCTACACTGTTAATTGAATTCTGAGAGTTACAAGTACAGTCTGTGAATAGAAAAGCTGTCGAACACCTGTAAAAGGGAATGTTTTCAAGTAGATTGGTTTGTTATTGATTGAAGAATTGACTTAGAAATGATAACATATTTTTGACAGTTTTAAGTCTCCATTTTATTGAATATTATAGACATCTTTTGACCAATTGTGTCACTCCCACTCTGTAGCATATTAGTTATGTGGATGCAAATAACTTGAAGACACTCAGGCTTACTAGCTCCAGCCGGCATCATTTCAACATTGATTTGTATAGGATTTCCATTGGATTGGTGGGATTACCATCGGAGCAGGTTCCCCACATCAAATTGACATTGGCGTTATGTTGTAACCAGTTGGTCTTCATCGGAATGATGTCATTGCTATGTGCGAACTTGACGCCAGTCATATGTATTGGATTTCCATCATAGAGTCGCTGGCTGGGACCATATGGTTGGCCCTACCTCTCAGATGAATAAAAGTAAAAGCAGTTATTTTTCATTCCATAGCATACGACTTTCTTCTTATTCTCAGAAAGCATCTTATTTTATTCTGTTTAAGATCCAATATGTTTAGCTTGAAACTGCCTGAAACCAACATCTTCCCTGTAAACACTCCAACTATCTGAGTTTTGTGCCGTATTTTTCTTTTCAGAGAAAAAGTATTTTCTTAATCGAGTTCTTGCAATGTATGTTAGTATAATAAGTGAGATTTCATATTATTGTCTCATGAAATCTCCCTAATTATGAGCAAAAACATTCAGGAGGGATATGTTTACATCATCTACAGTTAATGCATTTCTAGCTCCAGCTGATATTTCATGAAGAGCAGACTGACATCATGAATTTTACCGATCAAAATTTTATTTTATTGTGAAATATGCTCATTCTGTGCGGCACTTTTTGGTGATGGATGATATATGATGTTGTATATGTTACCATAATGGAAATATGGACACCTGCACATAACCTGTTTGTGTTTAATGGCCACAGCACTTGTGTCCACAAAATTTGATGTATCATCCTTTTTCTGTAGCCTAGCCTGAGTGTTGTGGTGAACATAGTTTTTAGATGCTGTGATGCTCTCATTACAAAATGTGGAATGTCCCTTAACAATTAACCTGATTTTCACTTTGGCTGAAATGAAATTCTTTTGCACTGCAAAAGAGCTTAGTAATCCTTTGCCATGACAAGGTTACTGGTTTATATATCTTTGCTACTAAAAGTTGTAAGCCACTAAAATAATGAAACAATAATGTTTTCAAGATGAAAATCATGTACTAATAATAGGAAAGCTGTGCTGTTTCTTCCTGCCTCATTAGAAAAGGGAAATACTATTTATTGTCATTGTGCTGATGCAGTGGCCTAAGTCAGACCTAGGCCAAAATTTCATTGACCTTTCAGGTTCCTCTAAAGATCAAGCCACAGCAGATGCGCTGTTTGATTTCCGGCAAAAATACACTGGTGACACAGTGATCCAACTCATTCAATGACATCTTGATAACCATTTGATAATCATCCCTATTATATTAACACACTGATGTTATGTATATAATGTTGAAGAAATTGTAAAATAAAATATTTATGGAAAGAGATTTTACATTTATTTGTATCGTGAAAAATTGAAACCTCAGATTTTAACTGTGTAAAGTGTGGCCAGAAGGAGACAGAAATTCGGTAATTATACGCAAAGTATTCTGTGCAAGATGTACAGGAAACCATTTTGTGGAAGGACACAATATTCTTCCGGAGGGGGGAGAACTGGGATTGCTACCTGTGGAACAATTATCATCTGTTGTGACAACAAATCAAAGAGTGATAAATTTTAACCTGGATGACACAGTAGTTCCCAAATTTTTCGTATTTCAAATGTTCATCACCAAAAACAGGTATATAATTGACTGACATGACTTGAGCTGTTTGACTGACAGATTTGAATCCATTTGAAGACCTTGACAGCATGGAACTTACAAGGATTTCTTTTTGTTTTGTTTAAATTTTATGAAGTATGCAGATTTCAACAAAGAGAGAGCCGAAGCAATATTCGAACATTTGATTTTATCTGCAGCATGTAGGTTTTTAATATGAGTCCCATTAGTAGGCAAACAGGATCAAAACTACAAGGCTGCAGTTCAGAGTGGACAGCAATTGGCGCATTTAAAAAAAAAATGTATTGTCAGTTCTGTATTCATTCCCCATAATTGCATTTTGAAATTTGGACGCAACTGAGTCCAGAAAAAGCACTCTGATGACCCTCATAATTTTCGTATGTTCGCCATACATAAGGAGGTCAACATACATGAGCCGGGAACTGTATAACCCTACCACGTTGGACCAAAGTATGGAGTGCAGACTACTACTATTTCCTGTTGCACCCACTGGTGCTTAGGGCAGCAACAAAGGATCTCCAGCCCTGTCTGTCCTGGGCCATCTTTGCGAGAGTTCCCCATGAGTGATTGAAGGATTTCATCTCTGCCTCGATTGTTCTCCGCCAGGTTGCCTTGGGTCTGCCTCGCTTGCGCCGTCCCTCCGGTGTCCACTGAAGTGCTGTTTTGGTTATAGAATTTGCTTCCTTTCGCAGCACGTGTCCAAGCCATCTCCATCGTCTTTTCGTGATGATGTTGGCTATTTCTTCTTGCTTGCATCGCCTTAGTAGTTCCTGATTAGAAATCTTGTTTGGCCAAAAGATGCGGAGAATCCTACGAAGACATGTGGTGTGGAAGGAAGACAACTTGGCGAGGTCACCTTCTGTCATTCGCCAACACTCTGATCCATACAGGAGTGTGGATAGGACACAGCTTTGGTACAGTCTGATCTTGGTGTTGATGCCGTATTGTGTCGATTTCCAGATGTTGCTCATACTTTGAAAGACAGCCCTTGCATTTCCCAGCCTACTTTGGATGTCCTCCTTTGTGCCACCCTCTGGTCTGATAATGCTACCAAGGTATTTAAATTTGTCCGTCGTGGTGAGGTTCTTGTCATCTACTTGCACTGGTGCTGGAGTGTCTACATTTAGGGTCATAATCTCTGTCTTCTTCTGGCTAATCCGAAGGCCTACTTTGCATCCAAAATTATGTAGTCTCTGCGTCTTATCTTGCATGTGTTGGTGACTATGTGACAATAGCGCAAGGTCATCCGCAAAGTCCAAATCCTCTAGGTTGTCGAAGAGTGTCCATCTGATGCCTCTTGGTGCATCCTCTGTAGTTTTCCGCATAATCCAGTCGATTACGAGGTTAAACAAAATTGTTGACATCACACATCCTTGCCGTACACCAGTTTTCACTTCAAAGGATGCATCACTGTTTCCGACACTGCAACTGAAGTTCTTGTAAAAGCTTTTGATGAGTTCAACAAGCTTGCTGGGAATCCCATAGTGCCGAAGAATGCGCCATATACTCTCTCTGTGGATGCTGTCGAAGGCCTTTTCGAAGTCAACGAAGTTCACATAGAGCTGCCTTTGCCATTCTGAACACTGTTCTATGATGTTTCGGAGTGTGAAGATCTGGTCAATGCATCCTTTCCCTTTTCGGAATCCGGCCTGTTCCTTTCTCAGTGTCTTGTCCACAGCATCTGACATACGTTGCACAATGATCTTGGCAAGGATTTTGCTGGGTATAGAAAGGAGAGTGATACCACGCCAGTTGTTGCAATCGCTGAGTGCTCCTTTCTTGGGTATTTTCACTATTCTGCCTTCATTCCAGCTCTTTGGTACTGCTTCTGCTTCCCAGATAGCTGTGAACAGTGGCTGAAGGATGGTGGCTGACTGATCCGGATCTGCTTTGAACAGTTCTGCAGTCAAGTTGTCTTTTCCTGGGGCTTTGCTGTTTTTTAGGCTCTTTATTGCTGCCACTATCTCTTCTTTCTTTGGTGGATCTATGTTGATGTCAAGGTCTTCAGCAGCATCTTGTATTATTATTCTATCTTCAGGTGGTGGCCGGTTTAGTAATTCCTGAAAGTGCTCTGTCCAGCGTGTATCCTGTTCTCGTTCTGTAGTCAGTAGTTTCCCATTCTTGTCTTTGATTGGAACACTTGGTCTTCCACCGTACTTGCCACAAATGCGCTTAGTGATCTTGTGGAGCTTACCCTGTTCTCCTCTTGCTGCTGCCTCCTCCGCATCTGCCGCTAGCTGTTCCATGGCTTCTCGTTTATCTTTCTTTACTAGTCTCTTCACTTTCTTATTTAACTCTGTGTAGCTATGTTGGTACCTCTCTTTCAGCCTTTCCGATTTCACTTGTAGGAGTTTCTTTTTCATGACTTTCCTCTCCTCGATCACATCCCATGTTCTTTGTTGGATCCACTCCTTGCTTTTCCCTTTCTCATTAAATCCAAGGCAGGCTACACTGCTCTCTGTGTACACTGTAGTTACTCTTTTCCACTCTGAATCGATTCCTCTTTCTTTAGGGTTGTTCTTATCAGACTCTCGTAGAGCCTGGAATCGGTTCTTGACTTGTATGTTGAAGGCATTTCTAACACTTGCATCTCTCAGTTTCTGAATATTAAGGTGTCTTTGCTTTGATGTCTTGATTCCGGTCTTGTTCAGTTTAATTTTGATAAGTGCTGCCACTAGATGGTGGTCGCTGGCTACGTCAGCTCCTCTTTTCACTTTCACATCTAGAAGGGATCGTCTCCACATACCGTTGATCATCAAATGGTCTATTTGGTTCTTGTCTCTTCAGTTTGGAGAATTCCATGTGAGTTTGTGAATTTCTCTGTGTGTGAAAAGGGTCCCTCCGATGACTAAGTTGTTCAAGGCACAAAAATCCACAAGCCTTTCTCCATTGTCATTCCTTGTTCCAGTTCCATGTTTTCCCATTACTCTTTCATAATTTATATCATCTTTACCTACCTTAGCATTGAGGTCTCCCATGACAATGATGAGATCATGCCGTGGCGTCATGTCCATTTCCCCCTTAATTTGTTCATAAAAGTCGTCTTTGTCTGTGTTGTCGTTTTCGTTGGTTGGTGCATAACATTGGATGACAGTGATGTTTGTGTGTCGTCCTTTCATCCTCATCCTCATCAGTCTGCTATTGACTGGTTTCCACTCCAACAAGCATTTGTCCAGTCCTTTCTTTAGGATGATGGCTACTCCTTCATGATGTTGGTCATCCTCTCTTCCAGAGTAGAGAACGGTTTCTCCAGTGGATGTTTTGATCCTTCCAGATCCAGTCCATCTGCTCTCATTTACACCCAGGATGTGTAGGTTGTAGCGCCTCATCTCTGATGTTACTTGTGCTAACTTACCCGATTCATACATTGTTCTAACATTCCAGTATCCAATCCTGGTCTTGGTTTTGGCGGTGTTCAGTTCCTCCTTCATCCTGCTAGCAGTTTCCTTTCGGCTTTCACCACTTGCATTCATACGAGTCGCGAGGTACTCAGAAGGTCCATCACATCCAGAACGTTGGTTTTTCCATGTTGCTGTTTCCGTAACGATTTTTGTTTCTCCAAGTAAGGTCACCCCAACAAGGATTTCAGGGTAGGGTTGTTAGCCCTACGCCCAACCCCCGAACCTGGAGGGCCGGTCTGTTCAATCTTGTCTGGTCCTTCCCCCATGACCTGTCCAGCTTGCTTAAAGCTATCAGGGGCACGAGGCCTCCGCTGGCTTAGCTCCTGGGATCACTGGGACACGCAAGCCACTCCTCCACGTCAAGGCATGAACAATTGGAGCAGATGGAGTGCAGAGGCACATTGTTATTATAATATGCAAGGTGAAGGCTGTCCAGCTAATAATAATATAGAACTAACGGAGTGGTCAGCCGCGCACCGTGGATTAGTGTGGCACCGTTACCCGCTGAAAGTTGCTGGTTTCTGTGACGCAATGGAGAGATCAACCCATGAACAGGACAAACCGGTTTAGCGTTAAACTTGGTGTGCAAAGGAGAATGATGGCTGCGTGCCTAAGTGCAAAATAAGTACTTCAATCAACTCAATGCTGTACGGTGGCAGAAATCCATCTTTTATTACTCTTGGGAATGGGCCAAATATCTCCCAATTTGCTGCATAATCTTAAATTGGCCGGGCTGAATTTGAGATACCGGTAGTTTAATTTAGTTTTTACGTCGTATTCAAATTCGGAAAGCCACTAAAAAAAAAAAGTAGACCTTTGCTAAATGTAAGCTACTGTTCGCATGTCACGCATTTGCAAATTACGTCACATCGGTAGGCTACTAAACTGCTTTATTCACGAATGTCATCTGGAGTAGTTTTTGTTTCATAGTTTTAAATAGGCATTCAGTCACTGTCGGACAATTTGACATTTAGTTTGTAAACATTATTCATACACCTTCATTTCTAAGGCAAGGGTGGCTAATAGGCCTACGGTAACGGTAAATGTCTGGCTGCCCGATTCGAGAAAATCGTTAAAAGGCACCACAAGGTCAATTTTATCGATTTTGCGTTTTCAATATTTTTGAAAAGTTTAACTCTTTACTTTTCCAAATGATAATCCTGTTTGAGAAGGGTATGTGCCTCAGAACTGGCTTTGGGTGGACTCACCATCATTAATTTTGAAGAAAAGCTGAAACCTGAAAAGCGTCTTCTCAAAACTGTGGTTGTGTCACTTTCTGTCTTTGAGATGCCATATCTTTTCTGCTAATTAAATTACAGTATTATTTTTTTTTTACCAAAATGAGAGGGCTTTGAATAACCAATTAAATGATACCAATATCTCCATACGGTACCACCAAAGTGTACGAAGTGCCACATTTTGTCGGTCGGCTACACAAATAACCTAGTAAGTAGGAGTGCTTATAATTGAAAAGCTTGAGGTGAAGCCTAGTGTCTCATTTGTCATGAAATAGTACGGGAGATAATTTCAGACAACATCAAGTGTCTTTTTTGTGAATTGCCCGACAGTTTTCCAGTGACATCGTGAACTTCACCGTGGGTTGCAGAGATTAATTAGTTTCTATGCTAGTATATAGGATATTGCTATCGACCCATCGACTGATTCCATTGATCTGGCGATCTAGATTTCGAAATTGCCTATGACGTCAGACATCAGTGCTGGAATGAAAGGATCAGATTAATGAATTGTTTGGCTTTCCGCTTTTCGACTTTCTCTATGGCGGATATAAAGAAGAGGTCACGTATTAATTGTTCTTTACGGAACATATTAATTTATTTGCTGTCACTAATCGCTCGAGTTGTTATTAACTGTTGTTCTCGTCCTCGAAGATTGTAATTTTTTTTTTTTGTTGTTGTTTATTTGGAGGTGATTATACTACATGTATATTAGCAGTTCATAATTGGCCACCGCCTGAATGTGGGACGGTCCCATAGGGTGCAAGGAAGTTAAAGGCCCAAACAATTGTTTGATGTGGGTTTTCTTCTTTCGAATATCTCTTGTAGTCTGGCTCTGCTTAGGGGTTTCGACTCTTCTGGTCATATAAACTTAGTAACAGAAATATCGTGATTATCCCACTCTATATTGTGTAATCCTAGTGTAATACCATTCTCTAATTCATGGCATGAATAATTCAGAGTTCTTCGACTGATGTAAGATTTTCATAATTATCACAGATTAGTACAATAATTTCTTTTGCGTTAAAACCACCGAGGGCTCAACGACAGTATATATTCCCTTGTCTGATTTAATCTGGTCCACAAAGCAAGCTTTAGCGACCAACTCAGATAATTTCAGTTCTGGTTGAGATTCGAGTAAAATATGATCTTGTACGTGGCCAAACAACCTATCAACAAAGTTCTACCGTACTTTTATTTTTTATTCACAGTCAAAGATTAATTAATGGGAAGGTTTGGTCGGCGGGAAAATTGCTGAAGCCTTTGAAAAGTAGGAGTGAAGTTTTATTTTCTCCAGCAGATGTTTGGGGCTTCCAAACCCCCTTAGCTTCCATATCACTATTGGCTACACTGTTAGTGTTATAGTACATGTAGCCTATTACATTTGTATAGCAGTACTTGACAGTAGCGGAGCTCTTGGTCGACAAGGGCTATTCTTCTGAAGACCTTGTAATGTTTCACTCCGCGTACCAGAATTTTCTTTCATGTGAAATGAATGAAAAGAGCTTAGCTGTATCGAGTGGTTAACTGAATACAATATAGCACTTTCTATGGCCCTAACCCCGGTATTAACACTTTGTACCTGGCTGAGCCTTGTAAAAGGAATAGCTATAAATAACAATGTTTGGGTAATAAAGGATCCTCGAACAGATCTTCAATGGAGAAATGGATTTGGTTAGGATCGTATGTAGCCTATAGAATTATGTAAATGAACCGAAACTGCGTCCTTCAAATAATGCATCTTAATTCACACCATGATTACACCATCGATGTTCAGCTGAGTGGGGAAAAAATGCTGTCGAACTTCAAGTTCCATCAGATGTGATTTAATGGTCTCAAATTATGCTCTTTACATGATTTTGTCTCGCATCCACCTATGGCAGTGTGATTTGGCGCTGAAAGAGAGAGAGAATTCAAGCTTGGAAACCGTGTTAAAAGTTGATTTCGTTGGGGTTTCTGTTCACATGGAGTAATAGATACAAGTATTCTTATGTTAGTTGCCATTTTTTGGTGCATCTGAACGTATTGTTTTGTTGCTCTTGTGCCAGTGTCGGTATTTCAGTTTTTGCCTATGTACTCGGATTCATCCTAATTTATTAGGTGCAGGAGTTTTGTGATGTGTTGTCTTTGGAGCCTCATGCCAGCCTACATTGACTGTATAAGAGTGAGATCAACAAGTCTAAATCCGATACTTATGTTGTCGCAAACAAAACCTGCCCAGCACAAAGAGCTAATCGAATTTCACTGGGATGATAGCTTCGTCCCTGGTAATTGACCTAAAAGTTCCACATCATAAAACAGCAACTTGTTTCCTATTTATGGAGCTCTGGGCGAGTTTAATGGCCGTAAATAACACTCCATACCTACTTGACTTTGCTTCCCTATTTTTTCCTCATAGAGAGCATTATGGATTGTACTTACCTTGCCGCGAAACTGTGGTGACTAGTGTGTTGTGCTGTTGAAGTCTCATCCTCAGCCTCGTTTTCATGCATGTGTTAATTTGATAATAATTATCTTCGTTGGTTTTTATTATTGTAATTATTATTGTTATTCTTTAGCCGATCCCTAGGAAGTGAGAGCGTGCGTGTTGAAAAAAAAAAAAAAGAGGTGGGTTTGGGGGGGGGGGGGTGAGAGCAACCTTGAGTTTTATGACTTATTTAATTGGTTGGTTAGCTGGGATTTAATGTCATTTCTCAAATACATGTAATATTATGAGTTCATGTACTTTATTAACATTGTCGGGGCTCTGTTTTTTAACCACTTACCACCTTGAATCACCGCAAGAGAAACCAGTCCTTCTTCTTCTTTCTCCTCCTCTTCTTTTTCTTTTTCTTCTTCGTTTTGCTCTTCGGACACAAATTCATATGAACAATCTCTGGGGTAAAGTAAATTTGACCTTCGCACTGTGTCCCAAAAACTGAGCTGTGGAGTTTGTCGAATTTCTTCCTGAAGGATATACTTCTTTGATGTAAAATTTCATATTTCATTATCCCGAAAGCAAGTTTCACAGAGGTATATTATTATTAAAGAAGTTCTACGAAGACTTCACTCCCTGATCCCAAATTGTATTTGAAACACTATTAAACATGTTCTCTAATTTATCACTGTCAGAGCCGTGAACAAGCTTGTCCTTAAGTCTTTTTTTTTTTTTAAAGTGTCCACCACACTCTCATAAGGGATACGTTTTCCAAATTTCTCCACGTGATACGGCTGTTCGGATTTGCCTGCTGGCTGTCATAGCTTGTCCTGTTTTATTACCCTCGCCACTTCTTGCTTTTGGAGGCCGGCGATTATTTATATGACATTTATTTACCTATTGATACTTAAATGATACGAGCATTTTGGTTGTTGTTTATCGCAATCTCCTTTCCTTTAACATTCTGAACATCATTCACATTGTCTATCGTACGGTGAATTTTGTGAGCGGAAGGAAAGGCAGTGGACAATTTTATTTTACCGTATGGCAAGTATGGACACGAAACTAATGTTGCACAATCAGTCTCACACCCCTCACCCAATCCCCCACGAACCTTAAATATTGCACAATTCGCCCCTCCCCGCACGAAACTTAAATATGCCACAATGTGTCTCCTACCCGCCCCCAAACCCATGAAATGTAAATGTTACACCCCCCCCCTCCCCACGCGCTCCGAAAACGAAAAATAATAAATTCATTTTTATTCCTTTTTCTCTTCGTGAGAGATATCAGGGCAAGGCGACAGTTTTGATTTGTAGCAGTACTAGGCACGGTTTTGATGAATGGAATTTCCAGCTCGTGACTCCTTAGCACGGACAGAGCTTTAGGTTTGTGTTCGAGTAAATACGTGTATGTCAAGGACTACTATATATAGTAGTCCTTGGTGTATGTATATCTCCATGTAATTAGCAAAGAACAGTAAATAGGAAGGAATGTACTGAATTGTGCAGATACAGTACCATACGTCGGCCTTTGATTTACATCAGGCAGGTCTCGTATTTACCATTATACAGGAACTTCTTCGACTGGCAGTCGTTTTCAGTGAAGTTTTTGAATCCTTTTTACTCGTATGTGAAACGTGCCTTTAATAATCCTATCTAATGGTGACAGGGTCACTACTACCCTTTGCCAGTACATCAAAGCTTATATAGGTCTCTTGACTGATGCTGATACCAGCGCCGTCTTAACGCATGGACACACTGGGCAAGTGGCCCTGGGGCCCCGATGGTTTAGGGGGCCCCATGCATGCAAATTTCTGAGCAGTTACGTAGGGGGCGAGCTGCAGCCTATTGTTTTACCCAGGGGCCCCGTAATGATGTTAAGACGGCCTTAGCTGATACTGAAACGGAATTCCATTTTTGCTGCCAGGTGTACGTTTGTTTTACCAAAATGATAATACACCATCCTCAGATCCGCCATCACAACTTCAACTACCAACAGCAACACCATGAGATTTACAAAATGCATGACGCACTGTATCAAAATTGATACTGCTACCACTGCTGCTGCTTCAGATTACTATCACATGTTTTGCTGCAATCGTTTTGGCCAGTTTGGTGCCTGTAAAATGACATCAACAGCCATCAGTTTAATGCTACTGAAGCTGTTTACCTGTATTGTTTTTGAAACTGCAGCCATATTTTCAGCTACTTTTACATTCTGTTTATCGCATTTGCTTTTTTTTTTTTAGCATGATGTGACCGTTATCCAGCTGCATCTACATCATTACTTGTACATGTATTTATCCGCCCCCAAAACATGAGAGTTGGCGACTGTTATTTTGTTTAATCACCAAAGTCATTACCGTATAAGATAGGAAAGGGAGAAAGCAGAAAGTAAAAAGTACCAAATGAACGACTGTAAAAGAAGGAAAGCAGGAACCTTGGGTAATGATATATTATGGTAAAGACTGTTATCTCTGTACCCTGGGTGTAATACGACTGTGCAATCGGAGAAAGGTGTGACCCAGATATGATCTGGAGTAGAACTTGCGATCAATACAGATCAATAACTTGCCTTTTGGTTGCACCGTCACCATTTTTTCCCTCTGCGTTCTGTCGTGTGCTGTTTTTTTTTTTTTTTTACTTTTTTTTTTTTTTTAAGTTGGTTTGCTTTTTAACAGTTTGTCAGGAGTGCATCAAAACTCTCAGACAACTGGCATTAAAATTAATACCCGAGAATGGATAAAAGTGCAGGGCAGGATTTGCTGTAAAGGCATTCGAAGTGTTGGTGGTACTAATTACAGCATACGTGTAGTCCAGTTTAGAATATGCATTAATCCTAGGGTAAGTAGAGTCACTGGAGGAACCGCATCCAGGCTGTGTCCAAGGACATTCTTTGGCCTCTGCAGGAATATCCGGAACGCTGAATGGGCACATTCTAATCAAACATTGTCCAAAACCGGATAGAAAACCTCCAGCTATTGCCATTTTCAGAGTATGTACTGAGGACCCAGTATGTCCCTCGGACAAAGAACGACGTGTAAGAAGGCAAGTTTATGAAAGGTTGGAATCAGCAGGAAGACTGGGTTACAGGGAAATGTGGTTACCGTTCCGGTTAGCTTTGGGTTAGGGTTAATTACAATGGCCAGTTAGAGATCCAATTTCTCAGGAATGCTGATAATTTAAAATTTGGCGAGGGCCAACTGCACTATACAAAGGTCCTTGGGAAAAAAAAAGTCACCTGATTTTAACTTTCAACGCTTACACCCAGCCTCGACCTGTAATTTTATAAACCTGTAGAATACCCTGGAAATCGGAGCGAGTTACCTACCCAGAAGAATTCAATTTGAAAGAAGATAACACTGACACTTCATTGTTTTAAATGAAGCGTTAAGTCCCCATTTTACCAGTGTGGGAATGAAAAAGAAGACATGCCTAATAATTTCAGCTAAGTTTGTCTGGCAAATGGTTTTACGGTGAAGTTGATTTAGAATTTTTAACGTAGGCTTATCAGGAGTGTTCTCTAACTTTGATTTGGCGCTGGGGGAGTATGTGTTGAAGATCTTTATTTATAGATGACCACAGCCTTGGGCTTTTGCAAGCCTTTCAATTAAAAAAAAAAATTCTGTTATAATAGTCCAGATTAGGTAACAGCGCAGACTCGTCACAATTGGCATGGGACTTATCCTCCAGGATATCACCACCTCTGGCGGCCAACGGCTCCCCACCACGGCATAGCCAAATACGCTCCCGCACACTCGGTCAGGTCGCTGCGAAGGAATCTGTATGTAAGGCGCAGGATGCATTTTAAGAAAAACCATGCTATCTGACCCTTGTCTAACGCCATTAAAGTCCCAAGAATGAACATGCACGTATTTCTTCAAACATTCAGTATACTGTAAAGGAGAGTAAAAAACTTTGGCCCGTATTGTTGTAAAAAGTTGGTTCCACAGAGCCCGGTCGACGAGATTTACAATACGCCATTATCATTTACGAACGCACTTATTCAGATCCCTGTTGAAGGTATTGTTTTTGCATCGTTGCAACACGTGCTGAATGTAGCACATTTGTCTTGCTTAGATAGAAAACATTGATTTCAGTCATTCACATTGTCAAAGTGTCTGAGATTGCCTCACACGTATAATATGGCATTTTGGATTTGTATGCTTTTATCGAACAAACTATCTTTTTCTTTTTTTTAAAAAATTTATATGTATATAAAAAGATACACTGAAAAACGCGTTGTCTTTGCAGAATTTGGTAAGTAGTCAAAAGAGATGAAGCCGCCTGAAAAAAGAATGGATTACCCCTCTCACGTGGAGAAGAGCTGAAAAATGCAGTATTACAGTATTATAATTATATTTACCGTTGACCCGGATTCAATCCCAGCTTGTGTTTCATTAGAAACTACATGTACATTGACACCTGAGCCATCAGCTCGGGAATGCGAATGCTCCATGAATTTATTGAGGGTGCTCGGTGGGCGCTTCAGTAGGGTCTTCTCCTCCTATCATTCTGTTATATTATTCTGTCTATCGCCAGTCATGCTTTTTCCTTGCACGATACGACCGCTATCGTGTCGACGTGCTTTCTCCAAACTCAAACTTTAGCCCATGGATGTAGTGATCTTGCCAAAAAGTGAAAAAGACTAGTACATGTATGTCGTCACTGGCTTGGCAGTTGATGCAACAGTTTTATTTCTACGGCGTCCAGTAAATCGATCGTGCACAAAACAAAGCAGGCTGACAATTTGGCGTCTAAATGTTTTATTTTAAAAAGTGGATATTTTTGGGGGTTTTTTCCGGTGTTTTTTTTATATGCATTATATTATTATTATTATTATTATTATATAATTCACCCAGTGTTTTCGCATGCACTATCATTATCAAGCTTGCCTTTGGGAAGGAGGGGGGGGGGGAGAGCTTGATGAGGCATTTAAATTTGTGCAGGAACAAGTTTCATAATATTGCTCTGAAAATCGAGACGTAGCGTTAGAATGTTATTTATTCATCGGGATTTCCGATCGCGTGAGCTGGGATCCGATTGAGTATAGCACTGATTCTCAACCTATTGTCCCCTTGCCCTACACATTTCCTTTCATCGCCCCACCCCTCCCCAGTCTTCTCTCCTCCCCCCGCCAAACCCCACTCAAACCCAACAAGGTTATGATGTTAAGTTTTTCACAGCCTTGTAATAAATGACCATAGGCGAGTTGATTACTCATTATAAAACAGAAAATATTCTGTATTAAAAGTACTTTTTAAAAAAAAAGCCCTTTCTGTTCATAAAACCCATCTACTTGTGCTGTTGGGTTAGATAAATCAGTGGCTGCCCTGTATTTGCCCCCCAAATTGTCTTCTATTCATATTTTCGCCCTCTTGTCGCCATTTTCTTCGTTTTTGCCCGCTCTGGAATACAATTGCCCCCTTTAAGAACCACCGAAGTATCGCGTTACATTTCTCAATCATCTTTGGCGGCTCCATGATCAATGAACGACGCTGTAAAAGAATCAGTCGTGTAGTAATGTTCTTTCTTATTCCACTGTTGTTGTTTTTTTCGAGTTCTTATATGGCCTTGCCCGCCGTGTGCTGGTAAATAACATCACCATAGCACTGGGTTCAGGAACAGGGGCGTACTGTGGCAAGACAATGAAAAGCCATTCACAAGCGTTTCTTTGTCGAGTTAAAATATTGAATACTTTTTTGTCTGATCTGTGTTGACCCAACTGAAAAACCAGAAGAAAAGCTTGAGCCTTCATAGTTAAATCCACGATTGACTCATGGAAATTGGCATAAAATTTTGCGCACTCCAAAGACCGAAGGAGATGCTCTTTAATCGTCCCTCGCATATTCATCCATAATTATGTGTAAATATATATGGCTGACGTGGAGCTAACCGCGCTTGCAGGAGGTTGACTGACTTTGTCCCTTTTTTATGCCTAACCCACTCACATATTGACCCAGTAATACAGTGTCCTCCATTTGCAAAAGTTGTTGGAGCAATGCCAGTTGGCTCAGAGTAAGCGTCCTCCCATTTCCCTCGGCCTTTTTCTGTGTCTTCTAATCCCGTCTTTTCAGGCCTTTCCTCAAATATTCATGGCCTTTTATTCCATTCTGCCCTT